>APFE030828228.1:18027-57424 GCA_000404065.3 Pinus taeda
AATCTTCCTCATTCATTTCTTTGAGGAGAAAAGCGTTTTGACCTTGATATGCAGCAATTCTATATGGTCCCTTACACAGATTCTCAAACTTTTCGTGCTTGCCTTTGTCCTCGTTTCTAGCATCCCACTTTAGCATTATGTCTTCAATCTTAAACTTATCTGCCTTTGCCTTCCGATCATAGGTTTTCTTGATTCTCTCTTGTAGCCTGAAGGTATTCTGGAAAACCTCCTCTCTCGTCTGCTGTAAATGGATCATTTGGTTTATTCTTCGCTGACAATGATCCTCCTCACTGCCAACTTCATGCGGAAGTTTTACCACTGGGACAACAAGAGATGTCGAGAACACTGTGTCAATACCATATACTATTTCGAACGGAGACATGCCAATTGACTTCTTCTGACTTACTCTATCCACCCATAGTGCATTAACTAACCTCTTGTGCCAGCGCTTTTTATTTGTTTCTGGCAGCTTTTTGATGATATTGACCAATGATTTGTTTGAAGATTCTGCCAATCCATTACCTTGCGAATAGTATGCAGTAGAGTGCCCCAAGGTGCTTTGATATTTGTTACAAAAATCAACCATATTTTTAGATTTGAAAGCTGTTGCATTATCTATAATTAGCTTGTTAGAACAACCAAAACGTGACAAAATATTATTTTCGAGAAACTGAATTATTACTGCATCTGTGGCCTGCCGAGTGGGAATTGCCTCAATCCATTTTGTAAAATAATCCGTTGTTGTTAAGATCCACTTATGTTGAGCTAAAGATGTAGGGTGGATCTCTCCAATAAAATCTAATCCCCACTGCTGAACCGGAGCACTTACTTCAACCGGATTAAGAGGTAGTGGCTGTAATTTTCTCCTTCCTTGAAAAATTTGACATTCATGATAGCTTGTAACAGTTTTATACACATCAGCAAAGAGGGTAGGCCAGTAGTACATTGCTCTCAAAATTTTATTTGTCGTCATCTTCCAAAATAGGTGACCTCCACAATCTCCCTTGTGAAAATCATCCATGACCTATTTTGCTTCCTCCTCAACCAAACAATTCATTAAGATACCTCCGGGATCTTTCCCATACAATGCATTATTCATAATACAAAATTTAGCAGCCCTTAATTTCAGAGTTCTACTTTTATTTTTAGCCATCCCCGGTGGTGGTAAAAGGTGCTAGAGCACATATACAACATCTGAATACCAAGGAGAATGGATAAAAATTTCAAATACCTGAACGAGTGAGTTGTCTTCATCTTCTTCAGACATGGCAGCAATCAAGTTTATGTCCAAGGCATGAAAATTAGACTCCGCCATCAGTTTTGCTAGACCTTGCCCCTTGATGAGCTTTGTCGGCTTTATCTCCAGGTCATATTCTAACAAAGCTGTGATCCATTTGCCTCGTCTCCCTTCCGGATCTGTCTGTACCAAAACATCTTTGACGGTTGCGTTAGGGACATAAGCGAGAATATGAGAATGCAGAATATATACTCGGAAATCTTTCAAAGCTTTCACCAAGGCAAGAGCTTGCTTCTAATTATGTTATACTTTAAGGTTGCACCTCTTATTGTCCTGCTGAAAAAGGCGATTGGCTTCTCGAGTTGGTCTTTTTTCTGCATAAGAACCGTTGCCATAGTATGCTCTGAAGCGAATGAAAATAAAATGAAATCTTGGGAATAATCTGGGCTAATCAAAATTGGAGCTAAAGAAAGAGCTAACTTTACCAAATTGATAGACTTGATAGCTTCTTCGGTCCACTTCACTACACTATATTTTTCAACATGTTTGTAATTTCCCGCAAATGTTCAGCTAGATTTGGCACAAAACAACGTAATAAATTCATCTTACCATTGAATGCTTGGATCTCCTTTTTACTACAAGGAAAATCAATTTTCTGAATGGCTTCCACTCGAGCAGGATCAATGCAGATGCCCTCCTTGGATATGATGTGACCAAGAAGCTTGCCCTCATCCATGGCAAACAAGCTCTGTTTGGGATTAAGAGATATGCCATACTTTCTACACCGCTGAAAAACAATCTTCAGATGATAAATATGCTCCTCATCTAAATTGGAAAAAATTGTTAAATCATCAAGATAAACTACTAAAAATACATCTTTCTCATTTGCAAATGCGATATCCATAGCCCGCTGAAAAGTTGCGTTTCCAACATTATTTAAACAGAATGGCATCTTGGCATAATGGAAACTCCTCCGTAGAGTGGTGAATGTTGTTTTGTCCCTGTCATCCTCATGGACCAAAATTTGGTTATAGCTACAATACCCATCGAGCAGCGACATACGATATGCCCCAACCACTCTTTGGAGTATGTGGTCCATCTTTGGCAACGGATAATTATCTTTCAAAGACAACTTATTTAGATTTCTGAAATCAATGCATAATCTAATCTCACTTGTCTTCTTCCGCACAGGCACCAAATTGGAAATCCATTCTGAAAATCTTATTGGAACGATTATACCAGCCTTGTATAATCGATTCACCTCTTTCTCTATTGATGGCAACAACTTTGGATTAATCCTTCTCAACTTTTGGCGAAATGGTTTTTGGTTTGGCTTGATTGGAATGATGTGATGAATTATACATTTATTGTACTCCTTCAAATCTAAATAGTCCCATGCAAATACATCAGTAAATGAAAAAAATAAACTAATATATTCTGCATTTACCTAAGGAGGCAATGCCTTTGACAACTTCACCATCTTTGGATTTTCTGTTGTTCTGATATTCACATCTTCAACTCCCTTTTCATTCGGCATTAAAATTGGCTTCCGGGCTACATCATCTTGGTCAAATAATTCCTCTAAAGGTATAAGGCCTTTATGGATGACATTGTCCTTTAGCTGCAACACTTCCATCTAATTTACTTCTAAGTTTGGTTCACCATCATCTTGCTCGCCATCTATAGAAGTGTCTTGATATTTACCTTCATTCCGCAGAAATTCTTCAATCTCTTTGTCATCCTGAAACACCTGCCAATATCTTTGATTATCAGGGACAGTTGGGCGATGTTTCACATGAATTTCAAACTTATTGTTTGAATTCATCGGAATCTTCAAGTTACTTGCTACTGTAGCAAGGGAATCTGTAATAACATTTTGTACGCGAGGAACACATGTCAAAGTATAATCTGGAAACAACCTCAAAATATCTAAAACCGCATTATGGTAGGCCCTCATTCGAGAATGTTTTGCTTGGTATTCTCCCTTGAATTGCTTGATTACTAATTCGGAGTCGCCATAAATTGAAATTCTTTTTGCATTCAACTTTTTAAGGATTTCCAAGCCTGCAATTAGTGCCTCATATTCCACTTCATTATCGGAACAATCAAAAGCCAACTTGTATGAACAAACTCTTACATTACTCAAGACTTTATTTGGTGAGAAGATAGGGATGCGTATCCAAATACCAATTCCAGCACCTTCCCTATCTACTGCTCCATCAAAGTCCATACTCCACAAACCGGCTTCTTCCTCCATGTGCTAGAATTCTGCCTGCTCTTCTAACCTTGGTTGTTGGCCATCAATTTGCTGCTGCTGATGAAATGTTGACTATTCAACGGTACTTTCAAGCATTTGTCTCTCTTAATCAAGTACAACTCTGAAATTTTCTGTTATCTCTAGTATATCTTCAACTTCAACTAGTTGACTATTTACATAATTGAAACCACTATCGGAATAAAGAACAAAAGATTCTAAATTTGTATGTACATAATTGATTGGATGATTCAATGATTTCTCCTTGCTTGTGATCATATATTTCATCTTTTTCTCCCTGTATAATTTCCTCATCTTACCAAACACAGGAATAGTGGCATAGGAGAAATCTAACTGCAATGTCCCTTTGAGTTTTGTACCCCATGACCTAGATAGAAGCATGCCAAATCTAGGGGGAATGTCGACCACAACTACATCCATAAGAACATTTTTCATTGGAATCTGATCCAAAGTTACAACCAAATCTTTAATGAGACCAATACATCTAACCCTACCTGAATCAAAAGAATAAATGTCATGATACTTTCGAGTGATGTCCAAACCCAATTTTTCCATAATTGCCTTTGGCATCAGATTGTGAGACGCTCCTGAATCCAACATGGTGTTGTGCGAAACATAATCATGCAATCTAAGGCTGATGTAAAAAGGGGCTACATCACTATCCTCATATTGGCCTTCTAATGCCAGACCAAAGATAAGTTCAGGTTGGTCATCTTCGACATTAACCATATCAGACAGGGGGTCTATATTCAAAATCTTTACCACTTGACCTTTATAACTGTTGTTCTTCATTAATTTAGTCAAAGGTATTGACACTTTTAACTTAGAAATTTCATTTTCTAAGCTAAAGGTTGTAGTTTTCTCTACCTCTTTGACTGGAGCATCCTTCTTTTCAGTCTTCTCCTTTGTTTTACTTGGCTAATTTGACTTTTCATTTGCTAATTGCACATTGTTGGAAGTAGGATCTGCTGGCTCCTTTCCCTTTTTCTGCACATTTGGAGAACCATTCTTTGGTGGTGTTGCTTTCTTCCGCTTCTGAATTGGATTGATCGGTACATCCCTACTCCTGAGTGAGTATTGTTTTTGCTGCGCTGTCAATGCATTCATGTATCCTCTCTGATATTCATCTGATTCCTCTTCTAGGACTGTTTCATTTGCCAATATAAAATCTTCATCTTTTTGTACATTTGGACTTTCTGAATACTCCTCATCTTCGGTGATATAAATTGGCAAACCATCTGGTGTAACAAAGTGATTCTCCTCTCCAATTGGAGTCTCATCATCCTCTGATTCAGTGCCATGGACATAGTTTTGTTGTAATGGTGTTTTGACTTGTTGTTGAGCTGGTGGATCTTGAGATCTTTGCTCCCGTTGCTTGATTCTAAATTGTGGTTGTTGCTGACCATGGAAATTTGGATTTCTAACCTATGTCTCGGGATTATCTGCAATGGTGAATTTATCAAACATCTTCTCAAGCTTACGGAGCAAATGATATGAGGTGGAAGCTTCTTCCTTTATAGTCACCTTCTTCTCTGTCTTTGTCCTAGCTCTCTTAGCTAGCAGATTTGCTTCAACACTTACTATGATTTTCTGCATGTCCTCCAATGTAGCTGGGTCTCTTTCTCTCAATTGATATGCCACATTGGGATCAAAGCCATCGGGAAATTTGATCAAAGCCAGCCCCATAGGTGGCTTGATATCAGCTAGAATGGCATTATAAATAGTATTGAATCTAACACAGTAGTCCTGGATGATTTCACCAACATTTCTCTTTATGTTTTCATACTCGAAAAGGATTTGGAGTGGATTTTTCTTTACCTCCCAACGATCCAGAAATTGTCTATGAAGAGCTGCCAATGAATTGATAGTTCCAGCAGGCAATGCTCTGAACCACTTTTGCACTTCGCCTCCAAAAGTTTGCATAAATAATCTCATAGTCACATTCTCTTCAGCTATCTCGTGGAGATCAAAGAAATCACTCATCCGATCAACATGTTGTTGTGCTATGATACCTTGGGAAGCATCAAATAATGGGATTTTACTTTAATAATCAATAGGCATAGCATCCAAGTTTTGTGGCAAAACGAGAGGTGCATATCTGAAAGCCATTGCTCGAGGTGGATTTAAAATTGACCTTGGGGATGTAGGAGGAGTGGGAACAACGATAGCAATCGATGTGATGGGTGTATGAGGTGTCGAAGGGGATAAAGAAATGTGTGATGTTTGAGGTGTACAAGGGGTTGATGGAGGTGAAGAGACTGCAGATCTCTACTCAGATATGGTGGGCTACACAGGAATGGTGGGAATAAAAGGAGGCTCAATAGGAATTTCTGGACCAGACACAATAGCAGATGAACCAAGAGTAGTAGATGCATATTTTAAGAACTCGGGAATATTGGTAGCCACAATTGAATTTTGGAGATTTAGAATATAAGCATCAATTGATCTATTTTCTCTTTCAGTTTCAATATATCGCACAAACTCCGGATTTAGAACAATAGCACCAATTGCACTTTCAAACTTAGTTTCAAACAAAGATAGATCAAAATGTTCATCAAATGGGAGATCTTCAAGATATTCAAAAACAATCAGGCATGAATGAGATCTAAACACAGGAATCACAAAACTTTCTTGGCAGAGAATTCTTGGAATGAGATTTGGGTTTTCATACACGGGAGAAGGGTCAGGATCAGGATTGGCTCTAGTGTATCATCTGGAAGCCAGTGTGTTGAATTATTCCCAAAAATCAAATTGACATTACAATCTTATCAGCCTAATGAATTCTAAACTCATCATCCAAAATTCTAGAATTATTTATTGTACTGGGGCAATTTGCAATCTAGATGTTCAGTTTATAAAACTATATTGGAGATTGACTAAAGCAGCATTCATCTACTTATGCACTTGTAGAGCAAGAGCAGTTCAAAGGCTACCTAGCTAAATTCAAGCTTGGTCTGTAGTTTATAAAGCAAAGAACACTAAGGAACAAACAAACTTTTCTTCCCCAATATGGTCGCCACTATGTTAGGGCCTAAATCTACCTCAGGCTGAGAAAGACAGGTCTAGGGTAACATCAAACCATGGTTAACCTGGTAGCTAGCCCTACCAAATCGGGAGAGGGTTCTCTCCTTGTCAATCTCAATGAAAATTTTATCAAGGAAGGGTTGAGATGGCTGATATAAAAACTAATTTTAGGCTAAGTATGCTTGCTCAAAGGAATTTGTTTGGTTTTAATGGTTGGTTACTGGATCAGATGGGGAAGGCAGCTTTGGGTCGAGGAAATGAACACAGATTTGCAGAGGTTTCTGTGGGGCGAGGTAGGCAAGTGTTTTAGCACTTTGAAATGAGTGTAATGGCGAGTCTAAAGACTGGTGAGGAGCTGGAGAGGGCATACAAAAGTCATGTGTCCTCTTCAAACAGTAGAAAACATGTAAAACTAAATAAACCTTAAGACTGAAACATCAATGAATTTTACCCTTTACACTTTATTCATTTAGCTATGAAGAATAAAAGAGATGATGGCACACATAAACATAATATCTCTAAATAACTGAGAAGGAAACTATGCTAATTCACATTACCACAAGAATTCCACAAAACTATGCAAAACCATAGTTTATTTCCTTGCCAAACTGCAGAAGTGATGTACAATAATGCTCAATGCATCCACAAGAGTCCAACCTTGACAAATGACCAAGAAATTACAAGATATAGGCATCGAACCACCTATGCTAACCATTAGGGGTAGAATCCATGAGTCTAGGAGCTATTTCAACAAGATCTAAACTACGAACTGAAACATAGGTAGTGGAACAGCTTGCGTCTAAAACTATGGAAACTGATTCATTCAGTTCAAACCACCTATACATGATGTATCTACCTCCTTGAGTCAATTTTCATTATTTTTACATCAAAGAATATCAATTTACATCATGAGTTTGACCATGAGAGTGAAAAAGTCAAACTAGTAGAAAACTAGGGGAAATTCTGAGCAAACAGGCAAAATTGGCAAATTTTCCTCCTATGAGTAGCGCCATTTTTTCTGGGCGTAGCGCTATTTTTTTGGGCGTAGAGCTTTTTCCAAACCACTTTTGGAATGCTTCCCGAGGTCAAAATCAGGTGCAGGATAGCTCATTAGAAAGCTTGGTGAGTCTACTTTCTAGAAAAACTTGAATGTTTTTATTTGGAGTCCATTTGCCCCTCCAAAAATGCAATCTCCCAAGACTGCTTCCTATGTGACAAAAAAATGGCAGAAATGGCTTTTTTGAGGTGTTTTTGGCCCTTTTGGAGGTCGAAAACTTGTGAAAACTTTCCAGCCATTCTGGGAAAGCATATTTTTTCATGCTGATTCTTGAAATTTGACATGAGTGATATTTTTTAGGTGCTATGCTGGGCCAATGATGCTTGAGCCAAGATCTTGAGCTTATGTTGCTCTTTTTTGACTTTCAAAGGTCTCCTTAACTTGGATTTTAGGCTTCTTATCCTTCTCTTGCAAATTTTGGTCCGGGCCAAATAGTGATAAGCCATGCGGCACAACATTTTCTTCTCCTTGTTAGCCTTGTCCAGCAACTTTTCTAAATGAATATTTACCCTCTCTAACCATGATTCCCGGTCGGCCTCTATTTCTTGCTCTAGTGAAGTTAGCTTGATTT
Source organism: Pinus taeda (assembly GCA_000404065.3). NCBI lineage: Eukaryota > Viridiplantae > Streptophyta > Pinopsida > Pinales > Pinaceae > Pinus > Pinus taeda. The sequence goes on from APFE030828228.1 coordinate 26,192, forward strand.
TCTTTCTCTTTGCCAATTGTCGGTTTTCCCTTATGTTTTGCAGCTCCATGATTTTTTGTTTGTCCTCCAATTGCTTGTTCTATTGCTCAAGGTAATTAATGATCCATTTAGCCCTCTCAATGTTAAATGATAGGCTTTGGATCTCAACTTCCTGCTCCTTGATGATCTCATCCTTGAGTGAGCCCAAATTAGTGTCCTCTTCCTCAATCAAAATGAAATCCTTATCTTGGCCTTCAAAAGACCCTTCATCATGCAATGGTTTCTTTTCTTTGTCCTGTACCTACTCTGCTGAAGAAGAAGGCAAAGCCCCTTTCACCCCGGGTGAAAATAGCATTTGCATGTTGTCTGGTGAAGAGAACGAGACCCCTTCCACCCCCGGTGGAGATAATACTCGTTTGGTAGATGCAAATAGTCTCCTTGTGCCTTTCTCATAAGTGACAAACACTAGCACACCTAAAGGTTTAGTCTCATGAACATCTAGCTGGTTTGAAGGACCTCCTTCCTCATAAAGCACTGATGGAGTCACCTGAGGGCTTTTGAAAACCTCATGTGGAATGAAAGTATCCCATGAAATATTAAACAAGCTTAGCTGATGCAAAACAACAATCTTAATCAATGAAAAATGGTAAATGCTATTGAACTACTGAGGAAGAGGTTTCCTTTGCACATATGTAGCCATCTTCTCAATATTTCTGCATATGAAATAGGAGAGGTTCATTATCCTCACTCTAGTGAAGTGCATCAGCAATCTAACATGGTAAGTATACAAATGAGAAAACCTCCCTTCACAGGTGAAATACTTGATAATGAGTTTCATAAGTGGAGCATAAGTGTCTTGTATATATCTGAAAGGAAAGACCCTATTGATTTGCCTTTGATAACTAGCCTTGATGTAAGGCTCATAATGCTCTCTACCCACATGTTGCCCCTTATTCCACTGTTCTCCCACATTAGGGATGCCTGTTGCTGCTACAGTAGTTTCAAGTGTCAAAGTGAAAGAAACACCAGGTAGGTTCACCTGGCCATTGTGAAGATGAAGAAAAAATAACCTAGCAAGCTCATGGTGATATTTCACCCTCTCCACCATCTCACAAAACTGGTAACAAGACTGATGTTTAAAACATGTTACTACAAGAGGGAAAGCTAGTAACTCTGTGAAAGTGGTGGGCTCCTCTCGGATGTGTTTTCCTGCTTTATGTGGTTTTCTTGGTGCATGAGCCTCTTGGGAAGAATCATTGACAGTTTCATCATCCCTTTCATATGTTGAATATGTTTCCATTCTTGCAAATGTGGATGAGTATGAAGAGATTTTCTCAAATATGGGAAGATTGTTGTTTTTCTTTTGGGGATAAAAGGATTGACTGATAGTAGGACTGTGAATAAGGGTTTTGATGATGGCAATAGAGTTTTAGGGAATGATAGGGTTTGGGAAATGGGAATTAGGGTTTTGAGAATGGTAGGAATTATGTATAGGGCTTAGGGTTTAGTGATAGGGAGTAAAGTGAGTGTCAATGGAAGCGGGAAAGAGGAAGGGATTTAGGGAAATTTAGTGACAAGGGAAGGGAATGGGGTATGGAAGATAATCAAAAGAGAATAAACAACAAAAACAAAACCTTATGCAACTTTGGCAGGACAATTTTAGTGACAGCTAGGGTTTGTTTTTTAGACACATAAAACACCACCAGATATGGAAAAAATCCCTTGCTAGACTAGATGAGAGGGTGTACTTACTTTCCAAGAGGTTATTTATGCATTTGGAAGCAAAGGAGGGTGATACAATTGTTTTTGAAGTTTCAACAACAGATGCGTCGCGCCAACGCCCAGGTTCGTAGTGCACTTTCTGTGTGTAGTGCCCGTTCAATTTCCTTTGTAAAACCTGCACTAGATGCGTAGCGCCAGGCAGGTGCGAAGCACCGGTGCCCAGAGGCATAGTGCCACCAAATTTTCGTGATTTTTGCTTGATTTGCCTCTTTCTCCCACAAACCCGATTTTTGTTCTCCAAGAGTGAATTTGCACAATGAAATAACAAAGAGGACCTTTTTTCACTTAAAATATGCATGACTTTAATTTTTCATCCATCTCAAACCCACTTTGATAATGTTAAAGTCACTTTGCTTTTAAAAGCTCCGTTTTTCTTTTCACAGTTTGACTCATGAATCAAACTTTGCTTGATGAATTGATGCATTGATGTTTTTGTTTCTTGCAGAAGCTAGAGTTGGCAAGGTGACCAAGGGCAGCGACTCTGAACTTATTATATATAGGAAAATTAAAATTACATGAAATTTTTATACATATAAAATAAAAACTATGTTTTTGTTTTGAGGAAAAAATCACTTATTGAGCATAATATCATTGAAAGTTTGATCTTGAGACCTTATTTGACCTCCTCATGTGCCTTCTGACTCTTATTGAGCTTTTGCATGACTATGGTAACAAACCCTAGACCTAATGAGACCTAAAACCCTAAAAATGGCTTTTGCAAATGTAATGACAAAAGATGCTTGTAAATGACCTGAACTTGTAAAAATAGGCCAGCAGGTAAAGACCATGAGGAAAATTTGATAATGAACCACTACCATCAGTTGATCCATGACCTAATGGAACGTAGCTAATCGGATGGGACACCTAAAATGCATGCAAAAAGAGAATTTTGATCACTCGTGGAGGGATGAAGATACTGACACTAACATGGAGGTTACAACATTCACATTGATGCTTCCAACACTTTATATCAAGAAAAGTCACCATATGTTCAGATTTTTAAAAGCACTCCGAAAGGAGACAATCTCGTTGCAAAAGTGGGGGGTAGTCCAAAGGGAGGTCTACAATCACTTTGAATCTTATCTAAGAGGTTCAGTACCATCATAGGGATATTTGAAGCATACCCATTTGCTCCATTTTGACAGAGGAAGACTGCAACCATACAAAACATGGAGGCTACTTCAATTTGCTACGAAACTCGCTAATGTGCTGCAAGTCTGGACAATCATCACCACTTCATTTCAAATTTCGATTTTTTGTCTTCTACAAGTAGTCTGGATCATGTAGATAGGTGGAATATTGTCTTAGGATGTGTAGTTAATGTTTATTTGAAAATATTCCAAGTTAGTGATGTTTTAGGCTTGTATTGGTTGCGAGTAAAACCAATCCTATTTTTCAGTATATGCACTAAAACTTGATGTATTTAGTTAAAAGATTTTAGGTCAATCATTTCAACCACTTAGAGTGGGAGATCGAACCTCATGATGTATATAGAGATGAAAAACATGGTAATGGGTTCTTTGGTTAGATTAGAGAAGAACGAACTTTTTTTGCATTGTATTTCCTGAAAAAACTTTGCTAGTGAACCAATGGAAGTTAGAAGGTGATTTGTAGGGATTCCCATGTCAGAATTTTGGTGGTTTGTGCTCCTCTAATATTGTAAGTTGTTTCATGTGTTTAAACTTCTTAAATGTATATCTTCTTGCTTGGAAAACCATATGCTTAATTCAGAATTCGTCTTTCATGATGCTCTGATTTAGTTTTCCAAGTTATCAATGTTTTCATCTTAAAGCAACAATTTAGAATTCATTTATGGTATCGATGCTCTATGTGTTTTCTTTCACCTTTATATAATCACCCTCTACAATGATTTAACCTAAATTCCACCACCAAGGCTGCCTACCTTGCCCCTATGGAGAAACCATTCCTCTCTTCATCATCTCACTAGACAAAGATAGATTTGACATGACTCCATGCCCAATGGATATGTCTCCTTTTTCATCAACAAATTATTGAAACAAACATTTATTTAACTTTATACCTAGTCTAATATCAGATCAATTGAGTAATCTAAGTGAGAGAGCCCTCACCAAGGCCAGAAGGACTAGATTCTGGCCTAGAAGTGGTTTGTGGTTACCTCTGGAATTTTTCTCTTCGCCATAGGGAATTTACAAAGTGCTAACACATTTGACTAATAAAAAAAATTACGATCTGCTTTACTATTTAAATTTAATTAAAATTTAGTGTGTATATATATATATATCAAAAAAATCTAATGTTTACCTTAAACCCTTGCTTCTTCCTACAAAATTTCACCTTAGGGTTTAACTTCCTCTACTACTTCACAATTAAAGTTTTTCAATTGAGGAAGTTTAGATTTAACGAGTTTATGTACTCACTATATATAGTGTGTTTGACATGTAATGTAGGGAAATCAATTATTGAATTAGATCCAACCCTATCGACCGTCTCTGGTTTTTTTAAACGGTTATATATTTCGTGGTGCACCCACTGTAATATGACGCACTGGTGTTGCTTGTATAATACAACACACCAACATATTAGAACACTCCCGATTCTATCTAGTCATTTCAAAATTCAATTTTTGTCTTCTACAAGTAGTTTGGATCATGTAGATAGGTGGAATATTGTCTTAGGATGTGTAGTTAATGTTTATTTGCAAATATTCCAAGTTAGTGATGTTTTAGGCTTGTATTGGTTGCGAGTAAAACCAATCCTATTTTTCAGTATATGCACTAAAACTTGATGTATTTAGTTAAAAGATTTTAGGTCAATCATTTCAACCACTTAGAGTGGGAGATCGAACCTCATGATGTATATAGAGATGAAAAACATGGTAATGGGTTCTTTGGTTAGATTAGAGAAGAACGAACTTTTTTTGCATTGTATTTCCTGAAAAAACTTTGCTAGTGAACCAATGGAAGTTAGAAGGTGATTTGTAGGGATTCCCATGTCAGAATTTTGGTGGTTTGTGCTCCTCTAATATTGTAAGTTTTTTCATGTGTTTAAACTTCTTAAATGTATATCTTCTTGCTTGGAAAACCATATGCTTAATTCAGAATTCGTCTTTCATGATGCTCTGATTTAGTTTTCCAAGTTATCAATGTTTTCATCTTAAAGCAACAATTTAGAATTCATTTATGGTATCAATGCTCTATGTGTTTTCTTTCACCTTTATATAATCACCCTCTACAGTGATTTAACCTAAATTCCACCACCAAGGCTGCCTACCTTGTCCCTATGGAGAAACCATTCCTCTCTTCATCATCTCACTAGACAAAGATAGATTTGACATGACTCCATGCCCAATGGATCTGTCTCCTTTTTCATCAACAAATTATTGAAACAAACATTTATTTAACTTTATACCTAGTCTAATATCAGATCAATTGAGTAATCTAAGTGAGAGAGCCCTCACCAAGGCCAGAAGGGCTAGATTCTGGCCTAGAAGTGGTTTGTGGTTACCTCTGGAATTTTTCTCTTCGCCATAGGGAATTTACAAAGTGCTAACACATTTTACTAATAAAAAAAATTACGATCTGCTTTACTATTTAAATTTAATTAAAATTCTGTGTGTGTGTGTGTGTGTTATATATATTATATAATATATATATATATTATTATATATATATATATATATATATATATATATAATGTATATATATCAAAAAAATCTAATGTTTACCTTAAACCCTTGCTTCTTCCTACAAAATTTCACCTTAGGGTTTAACTTCCTCTACTACTTCACAATTAGAGTTTTTCAATTTAGGAAGTTTAGATTTAACGAGTTTATGTACTCACTATATATAATGTGTTTGACATGTAATGTAGGGAAATCAATTATTGAATTAGATCCAACCCTATCGACCGTCTCTGGTTTTTTTAAACGGTTATATATTTCGTGGTGCACCCACTGTAATATGACGCACTGGTGTTGCTTGTATAATACAACACACCAACATATTAGAACACTCCCGATTCTATCTAGTCTATTAATCGTTGCTCCTGGTGTAATATAATGCACTGATGTGCCTCTTCCAAATATCGTTGTTAAATCATTTTGATGAGTTTATCCTTACAAATCACATCATAATAATTTAAATTTATTTTTAAAAAATAATTTTCCATGACGGTGCGCCTGAACAATTAAATTCCCGATGCATTTACTGTTCTAAACACACTGGTGGGTTTATCTAAATAAACACTTCGGTTACCAGAGTTTTTTTGGCTAGAAATTATTTGATTTATTTGTAAAATATATTTAATGACTTCTATATTGAATGTTACAGGTTGTATATTGATTACAAAAAAATCTCTAAGAAGGTCTCAAATAACAAAAATATTGATCGACATAGTGATAACACATAACACGTAAAAAATAAAAAATAAAAACAAAACAAAACAAAACAAACAAACAAAACCACTGAGAAGACAAGTTCTTTGTAAATTCTTTACAAAATTAATATGTTTGAGCTATATGTAAGCTTAACTAATATGTATTGGTTGTTGTGTGTCATGCAAAGTCATAAAGTGAACAATGTCAATAAGATTATTTCTAATCTAAGTGTAGAAGAGCGTAAAATCTTGATAAGAAAATTACAGAATAATGAATCAGGTGAATGAAAAAATACTATTCAATATGAGTTTTTTTTTTTTTTTTAGTTTTCATTAATAATTACTTAAGATATTAGATAATGCTTTCAAACAATATTATATATTCATATATGTTTAATGTTTTACAGGGAGCAACAACGAAGGAAAATATCAATGTCTTTATAAGAAAAGAAAAATTATAGAACATGTAAATGATGATGAATTGGTCCTTAACTCATTTGGAGTGGTGCTAGAGGTTAATGGAAGGGAATTTTTTCTTACAAAACTATGAGGGATCTAGTGGAATGAACGTATAAACGTACTTTACACTTACAATACAAAAATCAATCCAGTGATTCCAAGAACCACATTATATCTAAACTACATGAAGCGTTTCCAGAGCAATGGTCAATGAGACATGTCAGACTTGCAAAAGCAAAAACATAAAACAACAAAAAAGAATCATTCTAAATGTAATATTTCCTAATTGTATAAAATGTTTTTCTAGAATTATATGTATATATTACTACAGATCATTAATTTATTAATATCGATTTTGTTATATTTAATTTTCATATATCATTATAAAAATAGTTTATTACTTTTTCAGGAAGATTATGAAAATCCAAAATGATCAACACGAGGATATGCAAAACATGTTAGTAGGAATGTTCAAAAAAGTGTATAACGAGATGGTCAAAGAAATGGACATAATTGCATCATAGGAGGAGCCATCTCAACAACAACATGCTTCAATTGTATGTAATCGTGATTGACTTTGTACATATAAAAAGATGATTTAGCATTAAATATTAATTTTCACATATTTTCTTACAGAAAAGAAAACAAGATAGAACTCATTCAACGCATAAAACAGGATAATGAAGAAAATGGTTGATTTCAAAGTTTGTGAGTAATTGTTAATATTTCCTTACAACAATTCAAGGTTTCATTTTTTTATGTTTTAAGTTGTTTTACAACAACCATCCTTGAGTGTCTTCAAATGAGTGCTAACATACAAAAAAGGCCCACTGGAAGAATTGATTGACATTAGGTTAATAATGGTTGTGAGTGTATGTTGGCATATAAAAAATAATTGTGGAATTTGTAAGTATCTATGTTGGTTTACTTCTCTCAGTTTATATTTAATAGAACAAAAAAATCATTTATATTAAACATATCATTTATTATGGGATATGAAACTTTCAAGAAACAAAATATGGACTACACCAACATAAGAGTTTTTAAGAAGGCATGAGATTTGGTTTTGAAAGAATGTGTATAATTCAAGAGTCACTTCTTGCTATGGTACATTGTTTTTCCGATTTACATTGATTTATATAATTTATTTCAATTTTCATTATTCTCACCAATGCAAATACACTCATTACACTTTATTTTTATGTTTGTAGATGGAACTGCAAGATCAAGAAGATGAAAACAATCGACGCAATCAACAAAACATTCCTGCAAATAACCCAAGTAATAGAAGTAGCTCGAACACTGACAGCAATTCCAACGAAAAATGATGATCGATTTGGATATCATTGTAACATGTTGTATTTTTTAAAATAATTGTCTGTGAAAATCAAACACTTTGTTTAATGTAATGGACATAGTGTCCCAATTGAAAAACAAGGGGTTACCAATAACAATCTCATTTGTATGACAAATAACCTCTTATTGATATATAATCAAATACATTTTAATTAAGCCGAAGGATTTTCTCTTATGAGGTTTATCCTCTTGACACTATTCAAATTCATCGTCCTTGACAACATTTGAACAGGTGTCATGATTGCTTCAAATTTGAACCTTGTCTGATATTGTGGGACTTGAGAACAAAGCTTTCTCATATTAAAAAAGAAACTGGTGGGTCCAGCTCAACACTTCGTACACCATGTATCAAATCATGTTCTTCAAAGCCTGAGTGTCTAAGTGCTCATGGCATGAAAAATACAGTTCATTAGGTTCATAATTGCTAGCTGCAGGGAGGTATTCTTGCTTGTGTCGTTAGCCATTGCATCATTCAAAATGTCGTAGCAATGTAGGTTAGCAAATCTGGCGAAATACAAACCATCGCCTCCCGCCATGAATAGATCACTGAGAATAAATTCTGGATTGAGAATCAGGTTTATTGACATGTGGCATGTTTCGTAGGTTCTTGACTGACTAAGGTGTGTCAGGGACCTCCCCTTAATAAAAATCGTTGGTTTTTCTTTGTACGGTAATATGCAAATACTAGTTTATTCTATTGTGTTATCCAATGTTGTCATGAAATGTTAACACCACTTATTAAATATATGGATGATTAAATATTATAATGAAGAGATGCAAAATATGATAATATAACAAATTAATCCAAACATCATATATAAATCCACTAATCAAATTTTAATTTATATGAATATTGTTATAAGATATATGTCGATTTTTTTATGAATAATGAATTTTAGAAATTACAATAATTGCATTGTCATAGGTCGATCTTTCCAAAAAGGAAAAAATCTCATTCAAAAAATCGATGCGTCTAAAACATATAAAAGCATTGGTGCATTCTATTATATAAAAGCATCGTGATGGCATATTTTTGCATGCTGAGTGCCTTTTAAGAAAACAAGAGCACTGATGTGTTTATCCCTTCAAGCACCGATCTTGGTTGAGATTAATGCCTCGGTGCATTGTAATTCTTAACGCATAAGTGCTTTCATATAACTAACTTCCATGTCTTACAAAATATTATTTGTAGCCCGATGTTTTAAGAGAACTAACAACATCGGTGCTTTTGTATAGCTAACACATTGGGGTCTTCGTATTAATGCTACGCATCGGCGCTGCAAGTTTAAGAAAAACACTCACACAACAATTATTTTTTACATGCCTTGGTGTCATTCCTTAGAAGAACGCCCTTAGGATTTTGTATTTCTTAGCACTGGTGCGATATATATTATGCACTAATATTCTTTGCATTCAACGCCTCGGTGCTATTAGTTATGTATGTTGTCTGGTGCTTTTATGTATGTAGCACATTGGTGTTCCTTGTCCCATTAAGCGTTTAAAAAAAACAACAACAACAACAACAACAACAACAAACAAAACAAAACAAACAAACAAAACAAAATGGTAGCCCAAATTTTTTCAGTTGTAATGAAATTCGCTAAAACATCGACTATCCAACAATTTTTTTGACAATTTTTGCCAATTTTATAACACTAAAAATCTTCGTTATAACCTTTGCTAGAAGGTCTTTTCCTTGTAGTAATTATTTATTTGATTTGTAGTATCTTAAAGTGTATTTGTTTTCTTTATTTAAAATTTAAATATTGATGTCTTTGTGTATGTAATTTGGCATTTATTCAATTGTATAATGTAAAATGGTGTATAGAAAATACTTTTGAAACGTACAAGGACAATTTTAAAATGTACAAGGATCTTGTTGACATTTTTTCTTTTTTAATGTGCATGTTAGTTTGGGTTTATGTATGTGCTTTTCGTTTTTTAGTTGTGTTTTTTCCTATGTTTTTTTTCCTTTTTAAATGATAATGTGTATAATATGAATATCTTGGTTTTTTAATGATATTATATATAATAGGATAATCTTGATTGTCAAAAAAAATGATTTTAGCTCAATGATAAAGATCATTGTTTGTTATATTGTATGATTGTGTTTATTAATTATAGGAGATAATAATAATATTGTTTCTATTTGTAAATTATATGACTGTATTTGTTTATGGTATTATAATGAGGATGATATTGTTTTTGTTTGTTAAATTGTATCACTATGTTCTTCTAGATGGTAAGATGATGATGACAATTATGTTTTTGTTTGTGAATGACATAGATTGTGTTTGTTAGATTATGTAATATTAATCATTATGGTTTAGTTTGTTATACACACCTATCGATTTAGCTATAAGATTCTATTAATAAAATTTTAAAATATGTCATTGAGTTGGAAAGAAAGCCTCAATTTCAGGGGACCGGGCCTTCTAACCCTCCTCCTACTTACGACCACCTTTAGGAATACTTACAAGAACTGTCAATGTCAGAAGATGTTTCGATAAAGAAAAACATAAGCTACTGATGGATATTCTCCAAGAGAAGATAGCTTGTGAAATATATCTATACATCTAATCCAACTTTTCCTAACGAACTTTATTCTCAATCCAAAGGCCAACACCTATATCAATTCCAAGATAGGCATATGCTTTCTTTGAAGGATGGTTGCTTCCAAGCCCACCTCCTGGTTTTCTGAGCTCTATCCTTGGAATTAGTGTAATCAAAATCCTTTAAAACAACCTTCAGCACCTTCATATCAAGGGCACCTACCTAGATCGACATGGCTTTTGCTACAGTGGTCCTTTCGTCAATAAGAGAAGCATTCAACATGGGAAAGGCGATGAGATCTGTAATCATCGTTTGGAAACTCAAGAGTGGCTCCAACCTCCCCCGGGCAATCTCTGCCTTGTTAGTTTTTTGTCTAGCTCTTTGAAGTTGTCCTCTGAGTTGTATCAATGTAATTGGTGTAAGCAACGGTGTGAAAATTGATCCATTTTGTCTTCACAATTTGCCCTACCCAACATGGAAACATAATAAACCATCAATTTCCTCAATACTCAAAGTATTAAATAAGGAATTCTAAAAATTATGTAGTCTTTGAAATTTTGAAAATAGAGTTTTCTATAAAAAAATCAAATAATATTTATATAATGTTTATTCTATTAAAAAAACAAAACTTATATTTAGTGATTTAATTTTTTAAGATGAACTTCTCAAATCTTCTTTGCACCTTTAGGGGCAATTGCCAGTAATAAATTTCTTTAAGTTTTTTTTTTTTTTTTGGAAAATTTATGTATAACAATATGAAACTTTCAAAGTTTCGGGTTCACTCCACCCATTATAATAGGCATATAAAATTGAAATGACATAAAAAGTGTATGAAGTTAAAATTTATAAAGTGATATTTTATCATTATTATGACAAAGGAGAGAACTAAAATTTATAAAGTGATATTTTATCATTATTATGACAAAGGAGAGAACTAATAAATAGTCCTTGCCTAAAATGATGAAAATAATAAAAGAAACATTTTGAAAAAATAATGGTTATTAATTGTAATATAATAAGATGGAATCTAATAAATAAAGTAAAGTGAAAATAAGGGAGATTGTTAATCAGATTATCTAAAGTGTCTGAGAAGAATGATTGTTGATAACATCCGGTATTCAAATTTCTGGGCTCTACAATCTGAACTAGGGTTTGAGTTACGGTTTGGCCATTGGTAACCATGGCGGGTCATGGAGGAGGGAGTTCTACTCCCTCGTATAGTCAAGCAGTGGCGAACAGAAGCAAGGGAGTTGGTCTGCATCGCTTTAAGAAACCAACGGAGGTGATAACTGAGGATATTAACACGGGAAATATCAAACCTCACGGACATAAATAAAATCATGAGGAAGATAGCAGGGAGAAGAGGAAAGAGGGTAGCAGTCAAAAAGCTGCACCTATAAGTGTGATAGGGGTCTGTAAACCCAAGTTGGCCATTATTCCTCGGGTCGTTTTAAGTGACCCAGCGCTACAGATGCACAAAGATCACATGGCAGAACATGCGGTTATATGCAAATTTATGGGGATTTGGTCGACGGAGAAGGCCTTGCACGCATGGATAAGGAACCACTAGAAACCAAAGGGGAAAATAAACCTTCACCTTGGATCCAAGGGCTTCTTTACGGTGGTTTTCACAAGCTTAGAAGATAAAGATGGAGTGTTCGAGGGAGGACCCTATTTTTACGCTGTTGTAGGCCTGTATATGCGACCATGGATGATGAATTTTGTCCCAGAATGAGAAACGTTCACTTTGGTACTGGTATGAATAAGACTATACTCCCTTCCTTTAGATTACTGGTTGCTGGAATCTCTAAAGGCTATCGGCAACAAACTAGGGAATTTTATAAAGATATCAGATGCGACTTTAAGAGGTAAATACACTTCCTTCGCCCATATTTATGTGGAAATGGACTTATCTGGGGAACTTCCGGACAAGATCATTTTAGAAGTGTATGATGAAGAATGGGTGCAGGTGGTGGACTATGAACATGTCCCATTTAGGTGTCGTAACTGCCATGGACACAGGAACCTATACAGAGATTGCCCATCAAACAAACTAGAGAGCAACACAAAAACCACCATAAGCAAAGATCCCGATGGTTTCACTAAGGTGGGGGGTAAAGGGAAAGGAGGGAAGCAGTACCAAAAGAAAATCAATGAGGAAGGGAAATCGAGCCACAATAGTTTCAAGATCTTAGAAGAAGAAGTTGGAAATAATGGGGCAAACCAGGAATCAAAGACTAATACCAATGAGAAGGATATGGATGCTAGCATAGAGGATATACCAGAGAACAGCCAACAAAAGGATGATCTACCAAGCATTTTGGAGCTCAGTAGGGACCATAAGATGACCCCAAGTGAGGCAGGAATGGAGGACCATGAAGCAAGAGATTCTAGAGAGGGAGAACTTAGATCTAGAAAATTTTATGGAGTAGGGCATTGCCAAAGGGGTTGAATCCCTGCCAAAAGAGGAGTTTGACAAGGTTCAATAGCTCTTCCTCTGGAGATCCCAATCGAAGTGTTTTGGAGTCAAAAGAAACCATGACATCCAAGAGAATACAGGGATGAAAACAATGGAGGAAACACCGAGGCACTCTTCTAAGAACCCGAGTAGGAAAAGAGGAAGGAAAAGACAGAATGAGCTGCTGACCGAATGTGGAAAACTAATTAATAACTCAGGTAAGATGAGAGATCTCACTAGTTACTCCTTTACAAACCTTTCTTAATGAAGCTTACAACCTGGAACATCAGGGGCCTAGGAAGTAAAAGGAAACAAATAAATCTTAGCAGTAGAATAAAAGAAGAAAAACCAGATATGGTTTTTATTCAAGAAACAACGTGTTCGATGTACAAGATCAGAGAAATACATAGCAAATGGTTAAGCAAGTATGAGTATCTAGAGGTTAAGGCAGATAACTCGACAGAGGGGATTCTTATGCTTTGGGATCCCTAGAAACTTGGAATCCTGGATGTGGAAGTGTCCAGGAACTATCTATTGTTGGTGATTCAACCTTTGGGTGATAAGGAGATTTACATGATTACAAATGTCTATGGTCCTCAAAAACTAGAAGACAAACTCAAGCTTCTCACCTCCCTTTAGGAGCTGAGAGAGAGATATCTTGATATGCGCTAGATTCTGGCAGGGGATTTCAATATGATCAAATCTCTTACAAAGAAAAAAGGTGGCACCAGAACACTAGGCAGAGACTCCATTGCCTTCCAGAACTTCATAAATAACATGAGACTAGTGGATGCTGAAACAATAAATGGAACTTTCACCTGGAACAACAAGATAGGAGGGGCTTCTCAAGTTGCCTCTAAACTAGACAGATTCATAATCTCAGAGGACCTCCTTCTCACAGGCCTTGACATGTCAGCTTTAATCCTTCCCTTTGGAGGCTCGGACCACTGGCCTATCCAGCTTGAAGCCACTTTTATGGGTACACTGAGGAACAAACCCTTTAGGTTTGAAAATGTCTGGCTCTCTCACCATGACTTCACCAGCAATATTGACAAATTGTGGATGGAAGATTTGCCCATTCAAGGCACTAAAATGTTCATGCTACAACAAAGACTTAAACACGTCAAATATAGACTCAAAGATTTGAACAAAAAAGAGTTTGGTAATATTTTTAAAGCCAAAAGAGAAGTTGAACAAAAACTCTAGGGGATTAATCAGATCATAATCACAGATGGTTTTACCGAGGAAAGGAAAACTCAATTTGATTCTCTTTAGAAGGAATGGGAAGATAGGTGCATGTAAGAGGAGATTTTCTGGAGATAGAAATCAAGGGTGAAGTGGATTAGAAAAGGGGAAAGAAACACAAAGTTTTTTGATAAATCAACTTCGGATCACAGGTCACATAACAAAATTTCAAAACTCAGATATTTTCAAGGGAAAGAGCTCGTCTCCCACAAATAAATGGAATTTGTCCTAGTATAACACTTCCTTAGCATTGCAAAGGAGCCTCTCTTAGACAGGTCACGGTTCATTAACAATTTCACAAAGTACATTCCCAAGCTTGTAACAAGGGAAGACAATCAAAATATTAATAGGCCAGTGTTTAAAGATGAGGTCAGTGAAGTTATCAATGAGATGCAAAATGGGAAATCTCTTGGCCTAGATGGATTCAATGTGGACTTCTTCAAAGCATGCTCGAAAACAATCAAACAAGACATCCTTGATGTAGTGGAAGACTCAAGAAGATCCAGAATGGTTTTGAAGGCTCTCAATGCCTCTTTCATAGCTTTGATTCCAAAGTAGGAAAAAGCTATGACACCGGACAGATTCAGACCCATAGCTTTATGTAATGTGGTGTACAAAATTATTTCCAAAATGATCACTAACAAACTCAAGCCCCTTCTTCCAGCTCTTGCCTCAGAGGAGAAAACTGGTTATGTGGAAGGAGTACACTCTCTTAAGAGCAATAAGAAAGTTGATATGGTCATACAGCTTGACCTAGCGAAAGCTTATGACAAGCTAAGTTGGTCTTACATCAGGGCAGTGCTAAGAGCTTATTGTTTCGACCACAATTGGATTAGATGGATTATGTCCCTTGTATCCACGGCTAGTTTTTCAATCCTACTTAATGGCTCGTCCTCAAGAACCTTTATGCCTTATATGGGTCTCAGACAAGGAGATTTGCTCTCCCCCTTCCTCTTTGCGCTCATGATGGAAGGGCTAGGCAAAGCGATAAAAATGGAAAGTGCTGAAGGAAGAATCCAGGGACTGAAACTTACGATAGATGGAGTTGTCTCTACTCACCAACAATTTGTGGATGACACTATGCTGTAGGGTATTCCCATGGTCAAGGAAGCCAAAGCTCTTAAACAAATCTTGAACGACTTTGCTATGGCCGCTGCTATAGAGGTAAGCCTTGACAAACCAAAAGTTTTATTTTTTAACACTGACATTGCTATTCAGAGAAACCTCACCAGAATTCTAGGGTTTCAAAGGGATCAATTACCTTCTAAGTACCTTGGAATGCCTCTTACGGATAAACCTCTAAGAAAGGGAGTGTGGGAGCCGGTAATTAACAAACTTCAGGACAAGATCAAGAAATGGACATGTATATCTTTGAATTTGTCAGGGCGCTTTGTGCTTACAAAGGCTGTCTTGCAGGCCATATCCATTTTCATGCTGTCAGCTCTTCCTGCTCCTAAAGGAGTTATGCAACAGATTAGGAGAATTCAAAGAGATTTTCTTTGGGGCAAAGGTGAAGAGAAAAATAAATGGACTTTGGTAGCTTCGGACAAGCTCTGCAAACCTAAAGCCCATGGTGATTTGGGGCTTCATGACCCTGAAACCCTCATTAGAGTTTCATGTGCAAAACTTTAGTGGAGGTGGCTTAAGGAATCGGCAACCCCTTGGGCCAATCTTTGGAAACAGAAATATGCAAATAATTGATAGGAGAGGGATCATATTTGAATGTCTAGGTTTATCAAGCGCTCCCACATTTGGAATATTGCTTGGGAAAATAGAGCCATTGTCCAGCAGCACAAATTCTGGGAGATCTGAGCTAGGAACCTGGCAAGATTCTGGGAGGACAACTGGCAGCAGGAACAAAACTTGTTTAGGGAAGAACTAACCACTCTCAAGAATGACACTAACAACAAAGGTTTATGTATGGTAAGTGACTTATGGGATTAGATAAGGAACAATGGTAAATGGAGAATATGGAAGGATCTGGGCTATAGTGAAGAGAGCCCTTTGAAAGCTCAGGCAAGCTCTCTTGCTCTAGACTTGGAACAGAGGAAGATTTTGGTATCATCCTCGTCTGACCAACTGAGACGGGGAAGAAACACAAAAGGTAACTTTAACCTGAAAGAAGCTAAACGAATAGCCCTAGGGTTTGATTATCAAAACCATGATAAGGTATGGAAGGACCTTTGGCAGCACCTGCATTGGATGAAAATAAAGTTGTTTATGTGGTTGGTTCAACAAAAGAAAATTCTAACTTGGGAAAATCTTCTAAAAAGGGGTTTTTTTGGCCCATCCAAATGCCATCTATGTGGTCCACAAGAGGAGACGATGGAACACTTACTTAACCTTTGCCCATTCACCTCTACCTTGTGGGATTGGGTGGCCTCAGTCTTGAGGCAAACTAAAAGGGACAGACTCAGTATTACCAACACTTTGAAGAATTGGAGAAAAGACTTCTCAGACAATGAAATCATCAACAAAGCTTAGACTATGATTCTAGTCTTCTTAATTTGGGATGTATGGAAAGAACACAATGGCAGGATTTTCAAGAACAAAACTGGCTCAACCCATAACATCATTGCACAAATATTAACACTGCTCAAAGACATTGTTGGAGCCCTTTTAGGGAGACCTCCTGAGGATCCTACTCTACCCCAAGACGCTCGTATATTGCTGCAGTTGGGTCTCCATTCGCTAGTTCCCCAGAGCATAAACAAGGGTGTGAACTAGACAAATGTTGGTAAAGACTTCTGGTAACCTCCTCCTCATGGTTTCTTGAAAATCAATATAGATGGAGCCTCTAAATGTAACCCGGGGATGGCTAGTTTTGGCGGGGTCATCAAAGATGAGCAGGGGTGCATAAAGGATATCTTTCATAGTCATTTGGGGATTGCCACTAATAACATGGTGGAGCTCATGGCCTTAGAGTAGTGCTTGGAAATATTGATCGAGTCAAATTTACATAATGCCATCATTGAAGCAGACTCTAAGTTGGTTATTAATGCGACCAAGAAGATATGTAATGGAAAAGCACCTAGAAAAGTTTCAAAACATTGGTGGCTTTTGCAGGTCTTTCAGCGCATCCATTCCCACCTACGAACCCTGAGAACGGTAAGCTTCGTTCATGTGCGAAGAAAAGCCAATATGCTAGCTGATCGTATGGCAAAGGAAGGAGTGCTTTGCAAGGAAAATTATAGCAGGTATTCTTGGGATTTGACACCCTCAGGTAAATTGCATGAGGATTGTCAAAGACAGGTGGCCAAAGACATGGAGTACTTCCAAACCATGAGGAATGAACAAGAAGGAAGAGTAGTGAAAGCAAGAGAAAGTGGAAGGAAAAGTCATTCTTAACCGTCGATCCCACAAAAATGCTTAAAACAGAGCTATCTATATGGGAGGGGCACTTGGTAAACAACATGCTTATTTAAAGGTTGTCGACTACAGATCTTGATAACCTTCGTCATCGAATGGTTATCGAGTGGGAAAGTGATCAAAGGTTAACTATTGAAGCGGACCCGAATATTTATAGATCAGCATTTCATAATCTTCATCGGGTCCGTAAAGAGGGTAAAGATCATGCTAGTTTCCGAAGGACCATCAGATCAACACGGGCCTAATCGTATGGATATCGGGTTCTAAAAGTGATCGAAGGTTAAGTCTCAGACCGGACCCGAACATTTATAAACCAATGGCTCATAATCCTTATCAGATCCGTGAACCGGGTAAAAGGGGCGCATGTTTCCAAGGCGATATTGTTAGTGACCATCGGATCTTATGGGATCTGGATCGAAAGGATATCGGGTTTCAACATGGGAGGAGGTTAAGTCCAAGAACAGACCCGAAGTTTTATACATTGACAGTTTATTTACCCTGTCAACTCCATAAAGCTGGTAAAGGTTGCACAAATCTCTGAAGCGATTTCTTTAACGACCATTGGATCATTGGGGGTCTTATCGAATGGCCATCGGGTTGGATAATGGACGGAGGTTTAGATGTAAGATTTAAGTATAAGGTTTCGGGTTTGTTTTGGGTTTTGTAGATGGTTAATCTTCATCAGGTTAGCCCTTGTTGGTCTTTAGACTTGTAAAGACATGTAACATATGTAATCTTTCTTGTGTTTAATAGAAGGCTCCACTCTTACTTGACCAAAAAAAATAGAAGAATGGTTGATATTGTTATGCTCTTGACTTGCGAGAAGATGCCAAGATACCAAATATGTGAAGAAATACAACCCAGAACACAGAACAAAATGAAAAATAACAACATGTATTTTATTATTCAAAGATGAAAGCAATGTTCACTTGCCTCTTTGAGGGGGCAACCTCCAATAGAGCAGTGCTTGATTACAGAATAAGACATGGCGCTCCTCAATGGGGAGTCTCTATCCTTTATATAGGATTCATTCATGCAATACCATGGGTCAGTACCATGGTTCTATTAATAACATGGCCCATTTTCAACTAACTGTGGTCCCTTTCTTTAAATGTGGGTCAACTACTTACAATTATTAATATGAGCTTTATTGACTCTTTAGCTAACTATAACTATGACTCGACCCTATTACATAAATAAGGGGGTTAGGGTTGGACCCTACCATGCACTCCCCCATAAAAACAGCCTTGTCCTCAAGGCTAAAGCTGCAAAAACTATTGAAGAATAGTGGTTGGTTCCCAGGTTGCATCTTCTGGAAAGGTGTCTTTCCACTTTACGAGGAATTCCTTGATCGTGCGGCCGCGCAGGTACCATTCTCGCATGTCAAGAACCTCTTCAGGTTGGAGCTAGATTGAACCTTCTTCATCCAATTCTGGTAGACTGGTTTGAATTCTAAAATTGTTCCCTACCACTTTCTTGAGGCATGAGACATGGAAGACGGGATGGATTTCTGTAGTGGGTGGCAAGGCTAGCTTGTAGGCTACTTCTCCAATGCGCTGAAGTATTTGATACAGTTCGTAGAATTTTGGAGATAATTTCTGACGACCCTTGCCTTTGAGTGATGTTTGCTTGTATGGTTTCAGCCTCAAGAATACCTGATCCCCTTCCTGAAATGTGTGCTCTAAACAATGTTGGCATGCTTGTTGCTTCATGCGATTCTGAGCTTGAAGGAGATTATCTTTGAGGTGGGCGAGCATGGTTGCACGGTTCTGTAGGAGTTGATCCACTGCTTGTACCTTAGAGCATCCAGGGATATAAGAAGTAGGTGAAGGGGGGAGTTGACCATAAACTGCTTCATATGGAGTCATCTTGGTGGTGGCATGATAGTTAGTATTATACCACCATTCGTCTAGAGGTAACCACTGTACCCATAGATGTTGCTTTTATGAAGTGAAACAGCTGAGGTAGGTCTCGAGACATTTGTTGATTGCTTCAGTTTGCCCATCAGTTTGGGGATGATAGGAAGTACTGAGTTGGAGTTGGGTGCCTTGTAGCTTGAAAAGTTCCTGCCAAAAGTTGGTGAAGATCGGGTCACGATCAGACACGATGGAAGTGGGCATGCCATGCAATTTGAAGATCTGGTCCATGAAATATTGAGCCACCAAAGTGGGTGTAAAATGGTGGGGTAGGGCACAAAAATGAGCACACTTAGAAAGTCTGTCCACAACCACCGTGATGACTGACTTGTTTCTGACTTCGGAAGACTAATAATGAAATCCATAGAAACATCCATCCAAATTGTGGCAGGTATGGGCAATGGTTGTAAAGTGCCTGGGGACTTGATTGTTTCTCCTTTGTGGCGCTAACACACATCACATTCTGCTACAAAGTAAGAATGTCCTTTTTCATGCCTTTCCAAAAGAAGGAACGACAAGTGCGAGCATAAGTCTTCTGAAAGCCTAAATGGCCTGCAGTGGGAGATGAGTGCAACTCTGCCAAAATGCGCCTTTTGAGGGTGGATGTCGGTGATATCACTACTTTGTCCTTGTAGCGAAGAATATCATCCTTCCAAGAGTAGCCTCTGTGGAATTTGGAGCTACTTGCAAGTTATGAATTAGTTGGGAGAGTGAAGGATGTGAAAACCATTCCTTGCGAGCTTCTTCAATCCAGGGTGATGTCCTCCTCAAATTGGCGTGATAAAGCATCCGCTACGACATTTTCGCGCCCTTTCTTGTAAATTATCTCGTAATCATATCCCAACATTTTGGCTAGCCATTTATTTTGTTGTGGTGATGATAGGCGTTGATATAAGGCTTTGATGGTTTGAGCAGATTTGGAACTGCTGCCCCAATAAGTATGGTCTCCAGGTGTCCACTACATGTAAGATGGCCATCGTCTCCTTCTCATAGGTGGATTTTCCCATATGTTTCCCACTTAGTTGTTGGCTAGTGAAGGCCAAGGGTCGACCTTCCTGCATTAAGACAGCCCCATACCCGTACTTGAAGCATCACATTCAATAACAAAAGATTTGTTGAAGTTAGGTAGTGCCAAAACGGGAGTGGAACACATGGCATGTTTGAGAGCTATAAACACCTGTTGTGCTTCATCATTCCAAAGGAATGAATTTTTCTTGAGAAGGTGAGTGAGGGGTCTATCCATGAGACCATAATTGCAGACAAATTTGCGATAGTAGCCGGTGAGACCCAATAATCCTCTCAAACTCTCCAAGGTCTTTGGTTGGGGCCAATCCTGCATTGCCTAGATCTTTTTGGGATCCACCATGACACCTTCACACACCACAATGTGGCCCAAATACTCAACTTCTTTCATGCCAAAAGAGCACTTGGACAATTTGAGAAATAATTTATGCTTCATGAGCAGTTGCAAGAGCAGGTCTACATGTTGATGATGTTTTTCCCAGGTGAGGTTGTAGATGAGAATGTCATCAAAGAAAACAAGGACAAATTTTCTAAAAATTTATGCTTAAAGCTCATATATAACTCTTGGAAATCCATTGTGATTGGGCTGAGTGTGCAGAGCCATTCAACACCCAACAATGTCACTCCCACCCATGTTGATGGCAAACATGTGGGTCTTTAGGTGGTAATCTCCCATCTGAAGTCTGATATTTTCACAGCAATCGTCACATTTCATTGTCCCCCCATCAACAATCTATACCTGGAAATTAGAGATTGCTCTGACAAAACAATGCATAGCTTCTACGAATCTCTAGTGGATAAATTTATGCGTGTTGCCACTATCAATCATGACTACTACAAGGCGATGTTTAATAAAACCTCTGATTTTGAGAGTTTGGGGAGAAGAAATGTTTGCCAAAGCATGAAGCGAGATAATTGGTTCTTCTGGTGTAGCTGGGAGCTCATTGTCTTGCTAGTTGTCCTCATCTTCTTCCTCTGGTCCCTCAAAGGATGGGGCTTCCTCAGATGAACTGTGATCCGTAGAATCAATTTGAAAGAAATTGGGTTCCTTGCATTCATGTCCCGGTGAGTATTTGTCATCACAATAGTAACACAATCCTTGCTTTCTCCTTTCCGTCATTTCTGCTGGTGACACCTTTTGAACCTTAAGTGTTTGGGTAGTGCTTGGAGCCTGGGTGGGGCGTCCCTTGGCTATGAAATTTGGACAAGGAGATTGGGTCACTAACACACATTCCACTTCGCGAGTTGTTGTGCAAGCTGCCAACCATGTGGGTGGGTGGTGCATCCGGACGTGAGCTTGGATGGCATCTTTGAAACCACTTATAAAACATTCCAAATAGAATTCATCTGCCAAACCTCCTGTGCGGAAGGTTAATTTCTCAAAGGTTGTAATATAGTCGTGTACTGTGCCTGTCTGTCTAAGCTTAGTAAGATGACCCAAAAAATTGGATTCTTGTTCAAAGCATTCGCAAAGGGATTTTGAGAACGCCTGCCAAGTAATTGGCCTTGCATAGCATTTTTTATGCCACTGCCACCATTGCCATCTTTCTTGGTCCAAGTAAAGGCCTCCCACACGTAGCTTAGTCTCATCATCTCTGATGTGATTCAGCGTGAAATATTGGTCCATTTGTGTAGCCATATTGCCATATTAGAGCCATCAAATTTGTACATGTCCAGCTTGGGTGGTCGAGGGTGGGACTATTGGTGGTTTCCCTGTAAGTGAAGAGAATGACTAGATTCTCCTTCATGGTCTTCATTAAAAGCATATACCTCTGATTGTGCCGTCGACTTGCCCTTTGTGAATGTGTCGTTCAATGTCTGGATCATCCTCGTTAATTCATCCAACCTGTTTTCAAGGGATTCCATCTTCTCATTAGCCATAGCTTGAGCTTTGGTTTCTACCGTACACATATCTGGTTGTCACTATGAAAAAATTTGGGACCACTTGAAAATTGAAGCTGATAAGTGAATGGTACCACCTTGCTCAGCCCGTCGTCCTGATTCTTATAGGCTAGGCCTCAGAATTTTTTTCTTTTTTCTTTTTTTTTTACTCCGAAAGGAATTTTACTCCCTGCTTATCAATACTGCAGTAGCCAATTCCCAAAAAGTTAATCATGCCTAATGTCCTGCGAGAATCACCCCAAGGTATAGGAGCCACAAGCCTCCTTGCACAAATGGTCAGATCTATCTGTGAAACCCTCAACTACAGAGTGTGAGTAGGAATGCGGTAGCGAACGAACCCCCGCTGCTAGATCTTAATGATATTCTGGTGGATCTGATTGTTGCGGTAGCGCAGAACCCAATATGCTAGATCTGATTTGGCAAAGAAGATGATAGGTGATCTTCAGAGAGGCAAGGGAACTATGGTCTCAAGAAGTGTCAAGTGCTACAGATCGCAATATACATAAGGGTCCAACAGTAGTACTCGACCCAATATTTTAGGGCACTAACTAAGGAGGATCGATCATACCCTTAGTCGTACTACCCGACTACCCTATCGTACACACGAGTAATCTCCCTGAGTGTTGTTCTTGATGTACTGTAGTAGCAAGATGACTAACGGTTTATCTACGACAAGGTTTCAAGTGAGCCTAGGGGGCTTCTGATATACCTAGAGGGTACGTGGAAGACAGTCTGTGCACGGTTTTGTCTAATGCACTACTACTCGAAGGGGTACCCACAGGGGTTACAGGGGATTCCAACAAGCGTGATCACCTCTTATATTTCCTGTGTGCATGCCTCCCCAAATCCGCTGAGTTTATGCGCTCAATGACAGATCTTGTGGTTTAAAGACGCCGGAACACGTCTCTAGCCAAAAAAAATAATTCTGCTACAAATGGAGATACCACCGGCCCTAGAAAGTGCTATGACACCACTTGTTATGCTCTTGACCTGCGAGAAGGTGCCAAAATACCAAATATGCGAAGAAATACAACCCAGAACACAAAACAAAATAAGAAATAACAGCATGTATTTTATTATTCAAAGATGAAAGAAATGTTCACTTGCCTCTTCGAGGGGGGAACCTCCAATAGAGCAGTGCTCGATTACAGAATAAGACACGATGTTCCTCGATGGGGAGTCTCTATCCTTTATATAGGATTCATACATGCAAAACCATGGGTCAGTACCATGGTTCTATTAATACCATCTATCTAATACCATGACCCATTTGCAACTAACTGTGGTCCCTTTCTTTAAATGCGGGTCAACCACTTACAATTATTAATATGGGCTTTACTAACTCTTTAACTAACTATAACTATGATTCGACCCTATTACATAAATAAGGGGGGTAGGGTTGGACCCTAACAATTATTCTCTCCATCTAGTTTAATTCCCAATCAAATGACATGATAAGATTTGTGATAATGGATTTGAGTTTTGTTGTTGAATTTGAGTAGCCTAATAAAACAAAAACAACCATGCAATGTTTACCAAACTAGTCATTTAATTTATATTGTTATTTTAATATAATAAAAAAGCAAATTAATAATAAAAACAAATAGAAAAACAACAAAACAATATTTGACCTAATACAAAAATAAAAGATTTAAATATATTAAATTTCTATCATTTTTTAAATAACCTCGTTCAATTCTCAATCAATAACATGATGAGATTTGTGATGATGACTTTGACTTTTGTTATTGAATTTGAGTAGTATGAGAAAACAAAAAAAACCATGTTTGTCAATGTTTACTAAACAACCACCCGGATGCGGGTGTTAATATGCATTCAATGTGAGCCATGCGCACGCCACGCGGAGAGGATAGCGGGCAGCTGCACAGGTAGGTGGTAAGGGAGTTCAAGTTGGTTGATATGAATGGCATTCAATGCCATTCAATTCAGCCGCTGTCCCAAGATCATCGCGGAGGAATTTACAAGATGGCACCTCTGGTAACCAGAACATTCTCCACAGTTCGTGATTGGGGGCAGGATGAGAGATTGAGCTCCGAGGAAGAAAGAGGGGAAGGTCAGGTAAAGAAAGAGGAAGGTGGCAAAGGCGGTAGCAGGCCTTACCACACTGTTCAGTTCAGCCTTGCGTCTGCTCCTGTTTTAAGGCACTCTCGGGATGTAGAGGTGGAGATTGCTCAAGGGATTCGCTCAGTGGCGGTGCAGCATTACGGAAGCGACGCTTCCCCTGCTGACGAACCTGATTTCTTCAACTTTGAGGCAGTCAGAGTAGCAATTGTGGTGTTAATTAGTCTTCAGGCTGAGACGGGGCATCCTTTGCCTTCAAACACGCTTGCCTCATATCGAACTAATTCCATGGCTCCTCGTCTGAGAGCTACTCCTCGTCGTGGACGCAACTCTGGGCAGCGGGGTGGTTCAGGAGGAAGGGGCAGTCAAAGCCCTCGCTACATTTCGCCCCTCGCCTATGCGTCGCCGCCTTCCAACAGATCAGAAGATTCGGGCTACTCCATCAGCAACACTATGCAGTCAGCAAGATTCTAGTTCAAACGCAAGACTAACAAACCTCTAATTTCGGCTCTCGTTACGGTCATCTTCTCTGAAGAAGACGAGGAGGATGGAAGCTTGAAGGAGGCTACTGAGGAACAAACGCCATCTCCCTCGGATAATTCCTCGCAGAGGAGGTGGAAGGAAGATAGATCTTACATTCCTTCGTCACAGAGCAAGCTAGACGAAGAAAGCACTTTTGTTCACTCAGAGGAGCAGGCAGAGGTGCTTCAGGAGATAGGGAGCATGAAGGACAAGAAAATCATGGACATTGCTCAGCAAAAAGTAGAGGCTCCACAGGCGATGGAAGATATCAGGCATGCCTCACCCCAGAAGCAAGCTATGGATGAGGAGCCTGATAACTCCTTTGCAAACATCCTGTAACTCAAGTTGCCGTCGGGAATGAAGCCTGAAGATGTCCAGGACGGTGTGGAGGTCACCTGGGAGCGAGCCCCGGACAAGGAAACCGGGCAATGTTCAAAAAATTTCAAGTAGTAGGCTCTGTTTTGAAGGTAAGGTCTCTTGCTCTGTTCTGGTGGTAAAGTCTCTTACTCTGTTTTGGTAGTTCGTGATCATGGCACGACACTTTTGGACCGGCTACACTTGTTCAGCTACAATGTTGCAGCGTATTGAGGCTGGCAACAATTCCAGCATGACAAGCACACAATTTTTTGTATTTTTGATAATGACACGCAATTTCGCAGGCTTCCAGGCCTGTAAGACCTCTTTCCATTGTTCTGAAGCCTGTTCTTGCTTGTAGTAGTCTGTACAATGTTCCTTACAAACAACAGAACATATATTTTTGTGAAAATTTTTGATAGAGAGTTGCTAAATCACTCTCAGAGGTTAAATCCTCTTGTAAATATTTTTACAGTTTCTTTAATATAAGTAGATTAGTCTTTGCCCAAAAAAAAAAAAAAAAAATGTTTACTAAACAACCATTTAATTTATATGGTTGCTTTAATATAATAAAAAAATAAGATGACAACACATCCATCAATAATTTTTGAAGAGCTAGGATGGAGAGCGCTAGGGTTCAAGCGAATTGTTGTGAGGGCTTCTGCGTTGTCGTCAATCTTTGGATCTCCTCCTATGAAATCGACTTTTCAGGGCGAAGGGGTTTGGTGCTCCTTTGCTCATATGGCATTTGTCGTGGCTTTACCTTTGACGATTACTGTCACAAATCTGTTATGTTCCAAAGATATTGGTGACCAATTGTGATAAGGCCTCTTCAAGACAAGTTACGCTCTGTATACAACCACTACTTGAGGCATGGATCCACTACAAAGGGTGTTGTTTCAACTGGTTTTGTGATGTGGGATCTCCTATTTTGGAGCTAACGAGAGAGGATAGAGAGATTGCGTTCATCACATGCCCATGCCAAATCACCCAGATTCACTCATGGGAGGAGATATGGGAGGTAGACAACGTGTTTTCCCCTTCTGAGATTTTCTACGACTCTGCAACGACGATCCCACGTATAAGCAATGGACTTGTGCTACATGCAAAGCAAAAATCCACATTCAATAGTGATGGGCACAGTCTAATGGAAAGAGCAAAAACTGAGAAGAGCATCGTTTTATGCAACTTAGGGTTATGGCCCTAACCAATAAGCGTAGAGGGCAAAGAATTGATCTTAGATGTGGAGGACTTATATCAGGTTTTTATCAAAACCATTTGTGGGAAATTGCTAATGATATGGGTACAGGGTATGGATCTTGTGATAGATTTGAAGCAAAAAGTCTAAAATGCCATAGGTATTTTTGCTTCATCACAAAGTTTGATTTTTTCCAGGAAAGTGTTGCAGGAAGAGATCCATTTGAAAAACTATGGGATTCAAAGAAATTCTACCATTATCTAGAATTTAATATTACAAGGCAGTGCCCCAGGAGCAAACACACCAGCTAGATCATCATCGACAGACAAGGCTCAGGCTTCTTTCAAAGATGCATTAAGAGGCAAAGTTACCACACAGGACAAACAAATCCCAAATCTAACAATCACAGGTCTGTACATTGTAGAAAATATGGAAAAATCTCCAGATATATCCATTAAAATACCAGAACTAAGTGATCTCTTCAACACTTTACAAGTAAAAGCCATCATTTGTCGATTTAATAGTTACTGGCCAAAAGTTGAAGAGCTAAGTGAGTGGATCTACCTCAACTGGACCAGAGATTGCGATATTTATCTATGTGCAAAAGGGTTTTTTGTGGTTAAGTTTGATACCAAAAAATATTACAATTATGTCATAAATGATGGACCATGGTTCCGGGGAAGGGCGGGTCTCTTCATAACCCCATGGTTTCCTGGTTTTTTTGCAAACTTAACGGTGGTTACAAAAATGTCGGTATGGGTAAGGCTGCATAACCTTCTGCTTCCTTTTTGGCACCATCAGGTCTTAGAAGGCATAGGAAACTCTTTGGGAAGGTTCCTAAATATGGATCGAGAAAGAATGGACAAAGGGATCTTCACCTTTGCTCATATTTGTTTTTAGTAAAGGTCTCCTGGATTTTATTAACCCGAGACACAAAGATTTCAAGTGGATACAATGGTTAGATTTTGAAAATACTATTTTTCGATGCGGGGTTTTCCATCAAACAGGACATTTACAAAACACATGCAAACAATAAAAGAAGAGAACAAAGAAGAGAACACAAAATTAAAAAGGATGCTAATTCCCAAATCTCCTTCTTCAGATGATGATGATGAAGAAATGGATGAAATCCAACAACATCAGGAGACAGAAAAACAACAAGGCTCCCAAGAGGTGGGAGAAGAAAAGGAGGAAGAATAGAACAAACAAGCAGAGAATCCAAACAACTTAGTAGTTATTTCGGTCCTTGAAATCCAAGTAGAGGGGAATAACAACAATGAAGGCACAGGTGGAACCAAGCGATCTCATGTATCTTAAAACTCTGACTCAGGCAAAGATGTCCCAAACCTCACAAGAAATAATGAGCTAGCAATTATCACTTTTGATCCATCACTTGGGGTCTCACAAAAAGTCTAAAAGAAAAAAGGCAAAAAAGAAAAGTCTAGTTTATCTAACAATTTGTAATTTTATTTCTATATTTTGGTAGCTTTGCTACTATGTGTGTGTCATGCACACTGATCCCACATGACAACTCTTGAATGCTTTATGCATCTACTCAATGTAACTTTTATTTTTTACTCATTTTTTCTTGGAAAAAAAAATATTAAAATAAATTAATAATAAAAACTAACAGAAGAACAACAAACAACATCTAACCTAATACAAAAATAAAATATATAAATAAAATTTGTATCATTTTTTAAATTAAATTATTTTTAAATTTTAATTTTTTTTGTGAAACAACCAACTTATGTTAATTCATCTAAATATTACATGAGATATACATGAATATCATTGCTATGTCGGCGTCACTCCTACCAGATTTGTTGGCCAGGAGAGCAATACAAAAGCTGAGAGAAAAAATTCAAAATTTACATAATATTGGAAAACAAAGTGACCACAAAGCCCAAAACGCAGAGAATGAAAATACAACTCGATGTCATCAAGGATCACGAGGAAATGTTGGTGCATGACTGGCATTAAGTACTTCCAGAGGTCTAGGATCCACATGAACATGAAACTCTAGATGAGAAAATCGGTCCTCAACCTGATCAGTTCGATCAATTATGTGCCTTTGAATACTTTTAAGAGAAGCCCAACGGTCGAGGATATCCCACTGATTGTGTCGTAGGTCATTCATAAACATTAGCAATTCATTATGGTCCTCATGTTGTTGCCACCTCAAGTCTTCCAAGAGTGCAGTGACATCGCACAACTACAAGTCCAAAGAGTCCATAGAGGGAGGGAGGCTCATTCGACCAAGAGACGAGACCCTATCATGAGCTGATTCACCTTTAAATGTCGAAACCACACCCCCATCACCTTCCACTCCCCCTATCTGACCACAATGGCCTACTGAGTGGCCATAAGGTCCCATCCTCTGCCGAGCCCACCCTTATTGTCGAATCACAGTTACAAATGCGACATACCACGAAGATCTAGGTCGAAGTGTTACCCAAGTGTGGGAGACCACCACTATAGCCCAATTTCTATACAACAACAAGAGTACCTCTAAGCACCACAGAGTTGGCCATTAGGGTCGCATAAACCTCCCTTGTAAAAAACCAGTGCTAACACTTATCTACATTGCCCCACATGACCAAGGGTCTGAGACCCCTACTACGGGGAGAAAATACCTAGAACTCCAAATTCCAATGCCCCACTCCAAAGCAGCTTAGGGTCAAAGACACCCGATAATTGCCACTCACAACTGGAAACCCTTTGAATATTTCCACAATTTCTGAAGGAGAGAAGATGAAATCGAAACTAATCAACCCACACCCAAGGCTCTTACAGGACCAAGGCAAGGCAACTTACGAGAAGGGCGCCAAAAGAGCCAAATCTCCCTTTTGTTCAAGAAAAAACAAGCCAACACTGTAAAACACCCTCTCGCTCCAAAACTAGCCAACAACAAACCAAAATCCAACAAACCCTCACTCTTGGATCCCACACCCTGCAAGTTAGTTCCCTGATCGAGCCCCGACGCAAACCCCGCTAGTCAACTGTAAACTTGGACACAATTATCATGAAAATGAAGAGCATGCACAGGTTGGCAACTTGTGCATAACCAACATTATTCTCACCACCTTTGTAATCACCCATAACCTGAAACACCATCTACCAGAATCCACCCACCAACTTGTTTTTAAACCAAATGACAGACATCTCAAACCTTCCTTGGAGCCCGTAGGCACCTATCCCTGGCATGCCACATGTGGCATCCAATTGTCATGTGGGAGGGTTAGGCTCACTCCCTGCCTCGTTATTGAAATCACACTACTCCAACCTCATAAAGGTATAATATTTTAATAATATAAATACAAATAAAATATTAATAAAAACTCTTAAATAATGAAAATAAATAAAATATTTAAAATTATGAAATATTTGACAATCATAATTTAAAATATAAATTATAAAAAATTAATAATATATTCTTTAGAGTAAACCTTTAAAACCCTTGAAAAATAATAAAGATAATAAAAATAATGAAAATCTAAGGCACCAATTAAAAAGAAATATTTAAAATACAATGAATCGAAAAATAACAAGCGCTACATAGTAGATGCTCATGCCGCTTAGTTTAAACATAGCTAAATTACAGTGAAAATATTGAATTCAAATTAGTGTTAAGGTTTAAAATTCCATCAATTTGAATTTTACTGATTGATAAATTCCTCATACGAAAGAAAGAAAAAAAGAAAGAAATTATTTTAACGTCCACGAGGATAAAGATATCCTATGGGACAGATTGCTTCTTCATCTGCTTGATGTATTCAACCCTTTTTCTGTGAAGCTTCAAAATAAATGCTCCCAGTTTCTTGACAAACTCCTCGCTAAATGGATTATCCCAAGAGCTAGCTGCCAGCATATCTGCATAACTTTCCCTGTTGTCTTTGAAGGCCTCAAATTCTAAAATGAAATGCTTTTATGTTTCCACTTTTCCGGAAGAACAAAAAATGCATACTCTTTCCTCCCACACTTCCTTTGGCCTTTTCCAGTGCCATGTTTCACAATGGAGTTGATGAGAACTAGTCCTTAACTGAGCAGTAAGAATTTTGGCTCTCAAAGAGATATTGGCCTCTATGTATGCTTTTGGTTGATGACAATGAGTGGGATTAAACACTTCAATATAGTAATTTTTCTTTCTTCCTAGCTTCTTATCCCAAGTACGCTTGTAGAACTTTTCCATAACAAAAGTTTTTATCTCTTTGTTGTTTATGGGACATGCGTTCAAGCAAATACCCCATTTACGAAACCATTTGTTATTTTGTTGCATCCAAGTGTTTTTGCTCTTGCACAATCTATGATTAAAGACAACCTCAGGCCATCTACCTTATGTAGAGCAAGGGGCTAATTTTAATGCTTATGTAAACATAGTTTTAAAAAACTATAATATGTTATGCTTGCATTTACATTTGAACTACATTAGTCGTCCAAATCAAGGTTGTCTATCCAAGTCAAGAATTATATATTTTATTTCTTAGAATTTGAACTAAAATATTCAATCAAAAAATCTTTTAATATAATTATTAGCTTATAAAAAATACATAGATTTTATTTTTAAAATTTTAATTTATATTTGAAAAAAATAATGACGGCTATTTATTATTTAATTTATAAAAATGCATATGTTTTATTTTATTAAAATTTGAATTTAGATTTTAACACAAAAAAAT
>APFE030828228.1:58008-100438 GCA_000404065.3 Pinus taeda
CAATTAAACTTTTTTAATATAATTATTAGGGTATAAAAAATATTGATATAACAAAAATGGAGTACATTGCATTAAGAAAGAAAGAAATAAATTATTTTAACGTTGAGAGGTTAAAGATAGCCTATGGGACATATTGCTTTTTCATCTAATTTATGTATTCCAGCGTTTTTCTATAAGCTTCAAAATAAATGATCCCAACTTCTCAACAAACCCCTCACTAAATGACAATAATTATAAAATCACAATTTAAATGTATTTTGCAATAAAATATTTAAATTCTCGACCAATAACTAATAATATGGAAATAAATACTAATTATTTATATATAATATAACCCAAAATAATAAATAATATATATATATATATGATGTTAATTATGTTATCCTCCAGGATAACAATATTTAATAAATAAACCAATTAGGCATCTATTAATTGGAAATAAACATTTTGAAAAACAATGAACTATGATGGAAGGAAAATGACAACAAAGCTAAGTAGCGTATCCATTCCATCAATGACAAACAACTTACCATTTTTTTCTCGTTTGATTTGTGTTTGGGACATTGTTGCCTAATCCTTCATTGGATGTGAAAGGATTTATTCAAATTTTATTATTATTAGAGATAATAATATATATAAATAAAAATATTAATTCTTACTAAAATTATTGAATTTTATTTGATGATAGTTACTTGATTATGAAATTTGTTTTAGGGATTTTTGATATATTTGAATGTTAAAATTTGAAAAAAAGAATTAATTTAGGGAAATTTTTTTTTAAAAAAAGTTTAGTATAATTTTTATTTGTTATGGTTACTTGATTATGAAATTTGTTTTTAGGGATTTTGATAATTTTTGAATTTTTAAAATTTGAAAAAAAAATGAATAATTTTAGGTGATATTTTATTTTATAAATATATTTAGTTTGTTTATTTTTATTAGAGGATAAATATATATTAAACATGTTAACAAATTGTTCACTCTTTTTTTAAAGTTTGATTCCATTAATATGTTTATTAGAGATTATTGAATTTTCCAAAACATTAATTTTATTTTAATTAAGTGGTTTTGATTGAATCGTCCAATTCCATCAGGAAAATTTGCAAATGGTGATTTCGAATCTGTAGTCATTTCTATATTAGTCCCTTCACCATCCATATCAATTTTTAAAATGAGATTTTTCAATAAAGTTCTAGATATGATTATCTCTATAAATGAAATCACATAATGGTGTCTCAACATCTCTATAAGTGAAATCACATAATGGTGTCTCAACACCTAGTGCTGCCAGTATGTAGATTTATTTTTTAAATTATTTTGAATATTAAAGACTTTTGCCTTGTTATAAGAAGTTGTGACATACTCATGCTCAAAGAAAACCCAATTGTACAATTTATAAGAAGTTGTGGTATACTCATGATTAAAGAAAACCCCATTATACAATTTCTCTTTTCACACTTTAGTACTATTTTATTTGAAAGCTTTTGTTCAATTTTATATAAGGGTTATTTTTTTCGGTAAGTTAACACTCATATAGAATTTGCATTTACTTATGGTTTGTTATTGTAAACCTGTTTCCCATTTTTATTTTTTTATTTTTTTTCTTTCAGAATGAGTAGTGTTTTTATATATATAAATCACGCTCGTTCACATGCAAAATCAGGATTTTACATCATATTTTCGAGCCTGCTGAGGGGTTTTGATACATCAATTGTTCCCCATCCCTTCCCTGAGAGTGTTCCCCATGCTTCTTACAAAAATTTCTCATTTCCGGTAGCCTATGGCTATACAATCGACAAAACTGAAATACTAAATATATACATTTATCGTGTGTCATTCAAAACCATTTTCCAAACCAGAGTGAGAGAACAGATTATTCTTCCATTGGCGTTGGATTGTTCAAATCTAGTCTAGTGAATTCCTCCTCATTGCTCTTGCTGCTCTCCTCCATCTTGAGCTTCAATTGTTCAATTCGCTGACACAACGCATCCACCCCGTCTTCCAATTGTCGGATTCGCTCCTTCTTTTCCAATTGTTTCTCCCACATGGCCAGAGTCTCAATTTGTTGTTGATGGATGCATCGTTGCAGAATTGCCAAACCCTCTTGAATCTCCAAGTGTTCCTGCACATAGTCGTTACAGGCTCGCCTGTTGCTACTGCCTTATCAAGGTTTACCCTCCATTAACCCCCTGTCCTAAGCTTGCAGCGACCCTAGGAGTCAGACATAGAGTTGTCCTCAACTGAATTATTGTGCACACTCATGATTTTGTCCATAATGCCACATACACCCCACTCCAGAATGCCATAGACCCCCAACTCTAGAATGCCTGTGACCCACAACTCCAAAATACACCGACCCCCAACTCCAGAATACCTACGAAGTTCTGCTCCAAACCCCCCACCCAACTCTGCTTATCCTGACAATTCGTGCCCTCACTCAAACTACCAACACTCTGTAATTCGACACAGAGATTCCCTTTGCAACAACTAACTCCTCCAGAGACCCCCCTAAAGGCCGACACTTTGATCCAAAACCCACAACAGATGCTCAAAGAACCTAGCTTTAGCCGTTAGGCCTTCGTAGTGGTCACCTGAGCAAAGATTAACCTTAAACCATAATAGCATATCAAAACGTTATTGCGTAAATAGAAGGTGCAAGTTTGGATATTGATGTTAAACTAGAGAATGTACTAATGGAGCTGAGATCCCAATGCTCCTCCTTAATTTCCCAACTATCAGCCATAATTTCCTAGCTCTTATTTTGGTCCTTCATCCTCACCCATGCTTTCCTCCCATGAGCAGCCAGAGCAATTTTGAGTAGAGGAAATAAATGTTTCTCCCAATCTCCCATTAACTTGCCTTCGCCTGTGATGAAACATTGACCTTTGCAACATAATCCATGCCCTTGGGGCTGGATTCTCAAGCTGTGTGATCTCCCAAGCCCAAGTGTAGTACCAATATGAAGGACGCAGACACGTTGCTGCAACAGACTAAGATAACCCTTGCCACGAGGCACAAGGATAGGTCGGGCCAAGCACGGTACGATGCGACAGGGACCAAGGAGCAAGAGGCTAAAAGAAATGGGGGAGGGGGTCATAATGAAATGGTGAAGAGGAGGAACAATTAGAATACGAGGAGTAACGATATGAGAGGAAGAAGGATGGTGGAGGTTAGTGAGGAGAGGTGTTAAAGGAGAAGAGGGGAGGGGGAGGAAGGGGAAGGGGGGCAAAAAGAGAGAGAATGAAGTGAGGGGGGTAAGGAAAGATTATGTGCGACTGACCTTGCATAATCCAAGTTGTTGATACTTTTTAACCTCTTAGTTGAGCCAAGAATGTAATCTTCAGACCAATAGTTGAAGCCTATGAATAAGATTAGGGAATGCATATCGTTTCCTTGACCTCATTCACTATACTTTTTTTCTACATCGAACTAGCAAGCCAAATTTGGTTGCTTATCTTCTTCCTAGTTATTCCCTCTTAGGATATGAATAAAGGACACAAAATCAAAGAAGGGAATCATCCCTTGGGATCTCTTAATAATTTGATTTAGGTTCATGTTTTTTGCTGATGAAATATAGTTCATATGCTTTATGATCAACATTGAGTCTCCTATGACCTAGATCTTTCTGATGCCCTTTTTTTGAGCCAATGTTAGGCAAAGAAAAAAACCATAAGCTTCAGCTTGATTGTTAGTCTTCCTACCCAGGCCCCAAGCATATCTATCTTCAATGATTCCTTCGGGATTAGTGAGAATCCATCCCCCTCTTGTCACCCCAACCTCTTTCCCAATTTTGAAGTCCAAGTAAAATCTATATTTTTTTATATTAAAGCTTCTTTTGACTATTAATAAAATATTATTTCACCATTTAATATTAAAAGAGGTGGGTCACATAAGCAACCATTATTGAAAGCACAAAAAGTCAACAAAAGATTGAAAACACACTAGTTTATGCCAAAACACCCAAGAACATACAACTAATAAAACATAAAACACAATATCAAGGACTGTAATGCTACAATATATACAATTGGTATATAAACAATAAAGAACGATGCTAGAAAAAAGGGAGCGTTCATCATAGTCCTCTTGGACAAGGCCCCGTTTAGTGATTGCTCCCATCCATCATTATAGGGCTAGGGGACTTCAAATCATCTAAATAGACATAGTCATAGCAATTTGTCATTCCTTGTCAGGGTGGGAGGCTAATTGCAATGATGTTTCCTCTTCTATGAAACCTTGGCCATTGTGATGAGTGTGATTTGATGGGGTCGAGAAGGGTTGGGTGACCTTTTCTCACCATATAAGGGACCCTATTCCAAAATTCTACAAGTCACACAAGTGGTCCATTTCCATGTGAATCTTTCATGCTTGTACAATGATTTGTAGGTGCTTGTTAGTAACCATTGTAACACTACCATGTACAATAGGGCTTGTTACAATTAAACATCACAACATTATGTCTCTTTAGAAGAAAGTAGAGGGCTTAAATGTGAGCAAGCATCAAGTTCATTAAAATTCTATTGCTTGAGGCAAACATTCTCTTCACCAAATAATTTTTCATGTAATGGATCATGAGGGGTGGCATTATCATTAAGAACCCTCACATAGACCTGGCTAGGGGATAACAACAAAGAAAAAAAAATTGGCATCTCGACTTGTCCACATTAAGGACACTATGGGTTTGAACTTCTAGGCAAACAACCTTTTTTCCCCTAGTCACAAACCTCCATGATTCAAACTAGGCAAATGTAGTTTTTTTGGTTTTTTTGTTGCTTTCCAAAAATTCTTAGGTTGTCTCCCACCCGAAGAAACAAAAGAAGCAAGGATGATAGAATCACGAAGACACTTAACCGATTTTTAGTTTCTTAAGGCTTCTTGGACAAAGTCACCTGGGTTAAACACTGGTCGCCTCTGGAGCAATAAGAATTTGCAGAACTAGGAGAACTAGGGTGAAATGCTAAATCTGACCATCCCAGTGGTGTGCTTTCTTTCAAAGGCAAGCCCTACCAATAGACTACCTAGAATAATGCAATCAACCTGCAACAGAGAGTGACCAAGAGGCTAGAATACAACACCTTATTTCTTGAAATATGCACCATAGTCTAAATATAGAAACATCTATCTCATGCGCCTAGGCCAAACTGCTAATATACTTTTCCTAATTCAATAACATCACTTAACTAAATAGAATAAAAACGCCTAAATTAGGAAATAAGAGCACTTTCTAAATTGAGAAAGCGATTAAACTTTTACACAATGAAGTCCTTTGCTTGGACTTTATCTGTGAAATTTTATTTAATTGATTTCTTAACATAATCTTACGAAAAGCTATTAGAACTATGCATCAACTTACACTTTGTGAATGTTGTAATGCATCCCCATTTCTCATGCTTTTGTGATCCTTGGGATAATATAAATTATATTATTATACCACCATCATGAAAGTTACACCCCACAATATTGTTATACTCGACCAGATACCAATGGAACCCTTGTTGAGTGCATACCCAACCCACCTCAACAAGTTTATTGATCACTAGGCTTGGGCCTTATAGACCTCAATTTTGCAAATTTCTAATAACCAACAGATGGGGTGTGGGTCCTAATTTCCATCGCAAGGATTCACATATGGGTCACTTATGTTCCCTGGCGACTAGTACTTAGCCAAGTAGTGGTATACTAACAAGTTGTAGTTTAACGTCATACTTCAAAGCCCAATCATGATTTGAGCCTTGAATGCTTCTTAGTGATATTGAGTTATTTGACATATTATTTAAAGCATCACCTAAATGTACACTTAGGTTTAGGTTTATTTTTACTTATATTTTTTTTTAAGGTGGCAAAACCTATCATAACTTAGTTGTCAACCAATATTTAGGGAAATCATTATCAATTGCTACTTTAATGTGGTGTGATTCATAACCATTATTGTACCGAGAGGCGCATTCTACATCACAGTATGAGGGCGATGTGTGATTCCGTCTGTGCTCAACATGGTGTTGACAATGTCCTTTAAAAAACAAAAAACCAAATATTTAGTTAATAAGAAAACAAATTTATCATATATATTTTCTTTCAAATTTATAATTCAATTTTCAAACTTAACCATTCATTAATTTGAAGATTCTAAAAATTAAGTAGATATCCATAATTATGTCCATATCTTAAAATTACAATAATAAAATGGTGGAATAAGTAAACATTTGACAAATACTCCTGAAATATAACCACTGCAGAACCTGATCAAGATGCACAACTTTTACCATTGTTTCAACTGGCCCAAGCAGAATGGGAAACCTTCCTATTGCAAGGCTCAGAGCTGCCAACACTTGAGAGTCTTCATTGGAACTGTATCCAAAGTCCTATCGAGAGCCAAAAACCTTTCCATAGTAGTTAGTAGTTAAATTTGATTGATAATTACCCGTGTTTTTCTTTTTTGGAATGTAGAAGTTGAGGAAAAATTTGAACCTTCAGGGATTTTATTCACTCTGCCACATGATAGATCTAGAATTAGATAGAGCTAGGATGGTTTAAGAAAAACCACACCACATGAAATGATTTACCAATAATTTGTAGTGGGATAGACTTCTCCTCTTACCATATGCCTTTAGATTTTGAACCATTAACTTTTATTCATGTTAAAAAAAAAACTCCTAGCTAATTAAAAATAATTTTATGTTTCATTCAAATATAAAAAAATACATTTTAACCTAAACAATATTACAATAAAACTAATATATGTGGTTCTTAATTACCATTAAAAATTATCTCAATAAAATAATAAATTGATTTTCATAATGTCCTTTGGATTAATCACATCATAAGTTGCAGATGGAACCATTTAATGTGGTTCATCCTCATCCACCTTTGTCTTTGATGAACCACATTAGATAGTTCGACGACCAACAACTTATGATGTGATTAATCCGAAAGACATTATCAAAATCACTATGGATCACAAAAGTTTAAAATCAAATAAAATTATATATTTTTAATAACAAGTAACATTACTCCTCATCCACCTTGTCCTGAGGATGAACCACATTAGTTAGTTGGTTCGTCGACAATGTGATTAATCCGAAAGACTATTATGAATATTATGAATTACAAAGTTTTAGATCTAACATAAAAAATTATTATTAATTTTTTTTATAAAATCAAATAATATAAAAAATATATATATATATATATTTTTATAAGATCAAATAATTATAAAGATTATAATTAATTTTTTATAAAAACAAATAAAACCTTTGTAAAAAAAGTTAGGGTGAAAACTATATAGTGTTAAGTAGTAAGAAGGAGACCGAGGAGTGAAAAAATATGAAGGATCTAGAAAACCATTAGGTAACCACCTAATTGTGTACTAACAGAGGAAAGATTAAAGTGAATCTAGTGAAGAACAAGTTAAAACAAACTTGTAGAGGGAATTTAAGCAAATCCAGTGATGGAAGGAAATACACATAACTACGTGGACTCTTCGAGATATTTATTGGTCCACGTGGCCGACGCGTTGGCACGGTGCATGTCGAGTTAGCGAGAACGACTTTTGGTCGATACAGATGCAAACAAATGCTCCTTATATTGACGTAATTACGTCTTCATGTCAGAGCCTTCCGGGATCTTTTTTGATCTGCTT
The DNA here is from genome assembly GCA_000404065.3 of Pinus taeda. Lineage (NCBI taxonomy): Eukaryota > Viridiplantae > Streptophyta > Pinopsida > Pinales > Pinaceae > Pinus > Pinus taeda. The sequence continues at coordinate 65,648 of APFE030828228.1, forward strand.
TTTCGCTGCCAGGCATGACGCAGGTGCTCTGATTCTGTGTCGTTTGTGCTGGTTTTAGCCCATTATCATTGTAAAAGTTGCACCCAATTCTCATTGCTCGGAACCAATCTGGGTGTGAATCGAGGTCTTATATGGGCTAGATCAAAGTTTCTGGCAAATTCTTTGCGGTCAATGTTGTGATTTCGTTTTCAGACTGCAGCGTGGTTACAGGAAACTGTAGGTGGCATGCGGGGGAGGTCTGCAATGGGGGAGAACCATGCCATGTACAAGCGTGTGCCTTCCAGAGAAGGTGTAGACAGAGGAGTTCAGGAAGTGGGAATTCCAGGTGGGTATAAGAGTGGTTTCTGTATTGGATACCAGGTGCCATTGTGGGGGTGGATAATTGTTCCGTGTTGCTGATCTGGGGTCATTTCGTGGAGGAATTTGAGTAGAATTGTGATTTATTTCTGTGTTGGTGTGTGATTTTGTTTCTGATTTGTTTTATTGGGTTTTGAATAGTGTATTCACAGTTGGACGTGATGGATCAAGAGGTCATCAAGCCTTCATGGAAGCTGTCCCTGCCTCACGTGTGCGTCGCCACCATTGCCTCTTTTTTGTTTGGATACCATATTGGGTGCGTGTGAACAATCTGCATTTGATTTCGTTTTAGCTTATTTTAATGGAAATAGGTCTTTTTTTAGTATGCGAGTGTTCGGCTTGAACGCTAAAGGTCTATATATTAACACCAGATCTGCAAGTCTGGTTCTGATGTGTATGACATGAGGGTGAGGGTAGGGCTGGGGCTAGGGGTGAAGTGAAGTTGTGAGAGTATGGTGGGGTGAAGTTGTCCAAATGCATGAGCGTGAGGGCATGGGGTGAAGTTGTGCAAATGCATGAGGGTGAGGGGATGGGGTGAAGTTGTGCGAGTATGGTGGGGTGAAGTTGTGTAAATGCATCTTGAGGTTTCCAGGCTTGAGATTGCAGGTCAGGTTGGTCAGCACTGTGAACTGGAAACATGCATCCTCTTGCTCAGCATATCTGCGATGTTGAGGCACATATCAGGCCAGGGTTTAGATGGGTGCATATCAGAGTAGGGTTTAGATGGGTGCATAATGGGTTTGTGCTGGTATCCAGATTTGATGTGCTTAATGCACATTTTAGATTCAGTGAATCGCAGAAACTGCAATGCTGATGGATCACCCCCACTCGGGCAGCAATTTTGATTGGTCATCTCCATCAGGGCTGTAGAATGTACACAGCTTCTCTCAGTTGGATTAATTTTCGTTGCATGAACGATAGATATGATTTAGGTAGAAAATGTAATCTCGAAGAATTTACCGAAGATTGGGAGATGGTAGAGTGGTGAACGTAGTCTTGGAGTACTCCACTTGGGCTGTAGAATGCACCTCATTTCTCTCGGCACAATTAGTTTTCCTCGTCCGTAGAATGCGCCTCACTGCTCTCAGTACAATTAGTTTTCCTTGCACGAAGGATAGATAGATACCGTGATTTTGAAGAATGTAAAGAAGATCTGGGGGTGGTGAACTTCAGGGTACTCAATGCACCCCTGGAGTACCACACTTAGGCTGTAGAATGCACCCTGCATCTTGCAGTGTGATCGATTTTCTTTGCGCTACAGATAGAGATAATTTATTTAGATACTGCAATCTTGAAGAATTTACTTAAAATTTGGGGGTGACGAATGTATCCCCGGAGTTGCCTATCCCGGCTGTATAATGCACCTTGCTTCTCTCAGTGAAATTAACTTACATGAATGATTGATAGGGTTTAGTTAGATGCTGCGATATTAAAGAATTTATTAAAGACTGGAGTCTTGTGAAGTGCAGACTGGTGGATTCACCCCTTGGCTATCTCACCCCAGCTGTAGAATGCACCTCACCTCTCTATGTGCAATCAATTTTACTTGCATGAAGGCTAGATAGGATTTAGTTAGATGCTGTGATCTTGAAAAATTTACTGAAGATATTGGTGTTGTGAAGTGCAGAGTGGTGAATGCACCCCTGGAGTACATTGCTTTTGATCTGGGATTCTCAGGGAACACTCTTGCAGAAGGTCAGGCCATACACTTGTATTAAAACAAATTCATCAACTTACCAATATTGTTGTGATGGGGTACCGAGTGTCCATATTCTGTATATGACTGTTCGTTTTCATTTTCAATGTAGGTCTTGTTGTGAGCATGTTTCTTGTGGGGGCATTTTTCGGTTGCTTAATCAGTGGTTGGCTTGCGGATGGGCTAGGCCGGCGTCGGGCTTTCCAAGTGAGTGCAGTGCCAATGATAATTGGTGCATTTGTCAGGTAGTTTGGCTCAACACACCCTGATCTCATTATCTAAATTATGTAAAATTGTTTATCAATTCCAGTGACAAGCTCTAGTTGCATATCTAGATATTTGTGACTTCTAGTTAACTACGGTTCCTATATAGTTGCTGTATTTAAAAGTATTCTTAGTAAATCCAGTTCAGTTTTGTGTTTCTGTCCCTATAATGGTTTCCCAGTCCATAATGCTACTGCAGATTTCCTCTTTTGTATTTCTTTAGTCTGTTTTCTTTTCTGATTTTATTGGCATCATTGTTCTAGATTTTGTTGCCCTAGACTTTTCAAGAATAATACATGTATTTCTCAAGTAATCTTGGGTACATACAACTTGATTAATTATTGTAGGATTTTTATGCAATGATGGGTCGACAGCCAAGTCTTTCATCCTCATCTTACATCTAATTTCAAGATTCTGGTGTCTATAAAGATCTCGTAATCCAAGACAATTAGAATTTCCTTAGTCCTGATAATGTTTCCTGTATTGCTAAATACATCTGTCTACATTCCTGTATTGCTAAATACATCTATCCACATCATTTCACCCACCAATGATAATCAGCGTGATTTTCGATTTCCAAGTGATATTTTCGCACAACACAGTCCATCCATTCTAATTCGTTCAGAACACTTTGAGGTTATTGTCTATAAAGGGACTTTATCCACCAGCTATTTCTAGTGCTTTTCATCTCCAGATTTTTTTTGGTTCCTACTAATTTTTAAGACGGAGTTCAAATGCCGAGATATAGCTGATAAGAACAGCGTTACTCGACTTAATGGGCTTTACTGATGACACAATTTGTAAGTACTCAATTGTTTAATGAGTTCTGATTTCAGGTTGAAACACTTGGGTTTCCAAGATGAAGCCAACGTAATTTCAGCGTAATGTATAATATTGTGTGAGATGACTAAGTAGTATCATATTGCTGAAATCAGGCTTGATCACAAGACAGTTGTTCGTGGGAATGTGAATGTAAAGATACAGGATGGGAATAGAACTCAACCTATATATTATCAGTTAAATTATGGTCACCAAAAGCTACTTTCGCATTGCACAACAGTTTGTATTCAAGAACCCTCCCAAAGATATCCATTGCTCTGCTGTTTATGGAGTTCACAAATATAGGCACATAACTCGTTGAATTTTAGCATTCAGATAAGAAGTTAAATTGAGATCAAGATTTCCTAACTGGATAGGCATGCAGTGTGTCACCATGCTTTACTGACATCTTTGTAGGATGTATGTCATCATAATAGTATCACAACTAATGCTGTTACATCAAAAGGGAAAAAATATTTAGTTATTTGAACTTTTTGCAGTATTGGGTACGGAACTGTAGGATGTGATGTTTTGTCTTTCTATGTATATTTGTTTATGCTAGCCTCCTTGTATGATGCTATACTGATTTGTGGCTATCCCATAATGCCAATCAAATGCTAACACTTAGCATGTTTTTTTATAACACAATCGGAGATTGGTTTTCTATTCAAAAAAGGAGGTAGGAGCAAGCTTCCTTTACATGGATTTTGGAACCAGCCAAGCTGAGAGGGAAGGCACAGAGAGCACAGTCCCGATCAGCATAGAAGCTGAGTTCATATGTTCCTAATTTGCTAACTACAGACTGCTTGTAAATTCTTACATACTGAAAGAAGAAAACTTGACATTTACAGTTCATAAAAAACTATTGATGCAAGGCAAATCTTAATTAAAACTGCTGAAAGTCCCTATTTCTGATTAACAGAAGGTTCTTGCTTTGGTTTGTTTCTGCTGCTTAGATGCCCAGAGTTCTCTCCAGACTGGTTGAGGAGAATTTCTTTCAAGTAGGCAATGGATTCCTCTAGGTGAGTGCACCAGTTCTTGATTGCTTCGATTTCTGAATTCTGGCTGGCGAGTTTGCTCATGAGAAAAGCATTTTCAGACTTTGACTGATACCAGATATCTTTGACAGTTTTTCGAAGCTGGTTGATCATGAAACTTATTAGCTTTGCAGTAGATTCACTTGTCGTTCTTTGAGACTGTTTCCAGAGGGTCCATGATCTCTATGTTGCTGAAGAGGGCCTTTGTGCTTTTTTGATTAATGCTGATGAAGAAGGAGTTCCTCGACGAGGGGGAGCAAAGCAGGATTGATAGGCAGAGGAGATGAGAAACGAGGAGGGGAGAAGGCGATAGAGGAAGAGTGATGGAGGAAGATAGCTATGATGTGGGAGAGGAGAAGACTGCGAGGGACAACAACGAAACAACAGGGGAGCGTGTTTAAATGCAGAGCCTAGGTGGCCACAGATGATCAAGGCAGGGCGAGCCAAACTGAGAAAGAAGGATAGACAGAAGCCACATGAGACTCGGCCGAAGAGAGCCGAATGGTAGATGTGGCGATGCAAGAAGATGGAAAGCTGCAGAGAGGAGTGAGGGGAAGAATCAGGGAAGAGTGAGTATAAATAGGTGAGGGAGCAAATGGGGATTGACAAGGTGGATGGGGGGGATGGAGGGGTGTCATGAGAGACATGAGGAAGGATGTCAGTCTTGGAGATCGGACTTTGCCAGAGATTGAGAACGATGAAGATTTGTGAAGGATTATGGATCAGGTTTGATAAGATAGGAGCAGATTTAGAGGAAGGCCAACCCAGATTACAAAAAGACTTTGATTGGATTGGCAGGAGGGTGAAAAAATTAAGAAATTGGGAGATGAAAGGAGTCATTTGCAATGCATGCTTATCCAGGGGGGGCTGTGCCACAACCTTATTTGCTTGGATATCTGCTGCTTTATTATTTTCCCTTAGAATGTGTGTGAAAGTGACCTATCCCAAATTGATTAGATGTTCCCTGATCTTTTTGTTATTTGGTTCAATGCTGCATTTTTTGGATTGGTCTTCTTGACCATGGCTTGAATAAGGATAGCTGAATCTCCCAAGATAATTGGATTTAAAATATTTCTTTGTCTTAAATTTTTTTTGCTCCCAAGAGGAGGCCATAAGCCTCAGCCTTATTGTTTGAAATTGTGCCTAATCCCCATTCAAAGGCAGTGGAATTGTGCCCGCCTTGTTCAATTAGAATGCCTCCTGCACCTGCGTTCCTCGGATTTGACTTTGATGCTTCATCAAAGAAAAGGCACGGTCTTTTGAGAGCGTTCATCCATAGGATGAATTCTTCCTTTTCTAGTCTGATTTTGAGGGGATGCTAGACCAATATCTTTTGATGGTGTTTTTATTTTTTAGAGAATACATGTATTCTTTTTCCCATGCTAGATAAAACTCATTGAAGGTTCGTGAAAGGTTCATATCTAGTTCTTAGGGGCCTGCTAGTAGAGTCTAGCATTCTTTTGCAAAAATACAGTCGAGAAAGAGATGTTGAATGCTTTCTTCAGCCTTGTGACACATTGGACACCAAGAGGGCTTGGAAATTCCTTTTTTTTTTAAAGTTGTTAGCAGTGGGAATTTATCCTTTTAGTAGAGTCCATATAAACATTTTAACATTTGGTAGGCTTTCAGTTTTCCACTCCGACTTCCAAGGAGACCAAGCCTGTTTCCCTTGCTGCTGTTGGAGTTTCAAGTATCCCGACTTCAATGTATAACTCGCACTAGAAGGGTCCCAAATGAAGGAATCATGGGTGTCTTGATTGATAGGGTCAGCTCCCTTAATAAGTTAAATTAAAGCTTTCCACTGCTTTTTGAGATTTTGGAGAAGATTAGGAGCATTCCAATTTTCCCAAGCGTTATCATGTAGATGCCATTGTGAAATTTACTCAAGTGAGGTTAACCCTTTTGCACTCATCCACCTTCTTAATTGTTGGATTCTTGGGAGATTGACTAAAGGTGGCTTTCCCATTATGCTGTCATTCCATACATTTATCTCACGACCATTCCCTGGCAGTCTTGAAGTGTTTTCCTTGATGAGAGGGAGGACCTCTTTAATAAGCTTACACATTTGGGTGCAAGGCCTGATTGGAGTTCTTTCAGAGAGGAGGGAGAAGCGAGAGTGGTTAAGGTATATGGATTCCAGACCCTGTTTCCACCCACAGTTATCTCCAATAATGAGTCTCTGGGCAATTTTAGCTTTGAGGGCCAAATTTATAAGTCTTGGGAGTCTGATTGAGAGTGCTCCTTTCTCATAGGGTGAAGTTACGTGTTCCCATTTTACAAGGCTGGTTTTTTTTTTTGTTTTTGTTTCTGATTTTCCTCCTTGCCACAAGAAGCTCCTTATGATTAGTTCTATTTGTTTGTGGATACTTGCTGGAGCTAAGATTGCTGCAAATTGATAAATAGGTAGAGCTGTCAACATTGAATTGATTAAAATTACTCTACTTGCTAGATTTAACCAAATCTTTCCCCAATTTTGGATCTTTTTTTTTCATTTTCTCAATGTATCTGGTCCATAATTTTGATTTCAGGTTTTCTTTTGATACAGGCAGTCCTAAATATAAGAAGTGGTTCCATCGAACATGGAGGGGGATCTCCAAAAATTGTGCAATTCTTTGAAGGGTTTGGGATGGTGCATTCCATCCATAAATTCTGCACTTTTTATTGTTAAGAAGACCTCCTGACACTTCCATTAAACTGTCCAGGTCTTTTTTGAACATTCGGATGACTATACAAGATGCCCCTCCCATTAGGAGAGTGTCATCTGCAAAGAGAGAGTGATTTATGCTTTTGACTCCAGAGCTTATAGATAAGACTAGTTAAGGTGTGATCACTTCTGCAGTTTTCAAGATGTCTACTCAGTGAATCTGCAAATAAAATATAGACGAAAGGAGACAAAGGGCAGCGTTGTCTTAACCTCGGGAGCTTTGAAAATATTCACTCGGTCTTCCATTGATGAGGGGTGCTATCCTTGGGTCGACAATACAAGCTTTTATGATTTCTATTAATTCCTTAGAGAAGCCAAATTTTTTAAGAACAATTGCTAGAAAGGATAGATTAACTCTATAAAAGGCATTTGCCATGTTGAGTTTTATGATGATGCCTTGCGCATTTCTTGCTAAGCTTGAGTGCATCGCTTCTTGAACAATCATGATATTATCCATGATTTGTCCTTTGGGCACAAATCTGCATTGATTTTCTGAGATAAGATTGGGAAGGAAAGGTTTTAGACAGTTAGCAAGGATTTTGGTAATGATTTTATATGAAGAGTTGCACAAAGAGATGGGCCGAAATTGACTGAAGGTTGAAGGTCTTGCTTCTTTTGGGACAAGGGCTAGGAAGGTCGAGTTTGTATATCCTCCTATCTTCTTTTTGTGGAAGACATTTCTAATCATTCTTATGAGATCTTTTTTGATGATGGCCCAGTTGAAGCGATAGGAAGCTATTGATAACCCATTTGGATTGGGAGCTTTGTCAGTTGGAGACTCCAAACAACAGTTTGAATCTCGCTTTTTTCGACCCCTTTCAGAAGATTTGAGTTTAATTCTTCATTTATCCTTTTTGGAATGTGCTTTACGAAGTTCTCAAAGTCAGGAATTACTGGATCAACTGTTAGAAGGTTTTTGAAATGGATGTATGCTTTGTTCTTCAAGGGTTATTGCCCTTTGATTTCATGTTCTCCTTCACCTTTTAGAGTGTCTATCTGATTTATTATTCTTCTCATCCTTGTTGTGTTGTGGAAGAACGCTGTGTTTTTATACCCAACTTGTATCCAAAGACTCTTGGATATGAGCCTCCATTCCTCTTCCTCCTCTTTATTATTTCTGTAGATTTCCCAATATAATTCTTTCTCCTTAACTTAGCTCTCTTTTGTTTCTTCCATGCATTCTTTCTTTTCTTGGATTGTTACCATTTCTTTTTGCAGTTCCTTTTTCCTATTTTGTGATTCATTGTGATTGATCTTTGCCCAAATTTTTAATTCGTTTTTCACAACTTTTAGTTTTGTTTCCCAAATGAAGTTTGGGGAGCCAATAATTTTTTGTGACCATGCTTTTGCTATTATTTTGTTTTGCTGCTTCTTTGCTGTTCCAAGATGGGCAAAATTGGAATGGGAGATGCCCCAGATTTCCTAAGATCCCTATGCTGATTACCATAGGTTTGTGACCGGAAGCAGAAGAGTGGATGATTTTTGAAATCACTGAACTGAATTTCGCTATAATGCTGTCTTGAATTAAAATATGATCCAACCTTTATTTTATGTTGCTTTAGCCTATCCTTTTGTTATTCCATGTGTATTTCCCATTGTTTGGAGGGATGTCCAGAAGATTATGGCTTTCTATAATACTTTCAAGGGATCCTCAGATGGGTCAGTGTGGAAAGAGCCTCCAAATATCTCCTCAGCATTCATAACCAGGTTTAGATCACCTCCTACAATGATGTTCTTGTCCTGGTCTTGAAGTAATACTTCTTTAAGGGAGTTCCAACATAATTCTTTCTCTCTATAGTGGTTTGGAGCATAAATGTTGAATAGGCAGATTCGCTCTTCATTTACCTTGTTTCTTAACTCTGTTTTAATCCAATATTGGTCTTTTTACTGATGTTGTAGTTCCCATTTGTCCTTTCTCCATATTGTGCAGATTCCTCTAGATGCTCCTGTTGCTTGGAGAGCTATGCCATCATATTCCTTATTTTTTGGATAATTTTCCCCATTTCTTGTTCATTTATTTTGGTCTACCAGATCATAAATATGCTTGGTTTCTCAGTTGATAAGAGGTCTTTGACTACATTGAATTTAGTAGAATGTCCCATTCCTCTGTAATTCCAGGAGACCAAATTCATTATTTATTTTGGTTGGAGCGGAGGGACTTTTCCCTCAATTAGGGTGGTGATTTTCTCCTTGTTTCCCATACTTTTTTCAAGGAAAGCATCCATTGGTTGTTGAGTTCCCATTGCCATTTCCTTTGCTGCTGCTTCGTCTCTTATTTCCTTGTTTGATTTCCTTCCTTGTCTTTTATGGAGGTCTAAGGAGATAAAGGAGTCTCTAGATTGATTCCTAGTGAGGATTCTCTCAAAGGAGGGAGGGGGGTGGATTGAGAGGAATGTTGGGGGAGGAGGAGAGGGAAAAGGGAGGGAGGGAGGATGGGCCAAGGGGGGAAGAGGGGGGAGATGGAGGGGATGATTGGTTCATGAAGGATAGGAGGAGGATCAATGGAAGGGTTGATTAGGATGGTTCTTGTTGGGAGGTTGTTTTATTCCAATGTTCCAACAAGTTTTCGGGACTTGGGGGTGAGGGAGCAGGGATACGCAGGAGCGGGTTATGGGGGGGGACGCGACCCTTGCTGTCTTTTTTTTTGGACTTGTTACCATTTTGTTTCTTGGACTTCTACTTCTTTAGTTTCTTGATTTTTTGGACATCTATTAGCAAAATGACTGTGACATACCTTCCCTTTAAAAGGGATCTGTTCGTAGTACAGTGGCTGAATGTGTGTCCAGCTATCGAATTTGATCTTTACTGCTTCCGAGAGGCCATTCCCCAGGTCGGCTTCGACACAAATCTTTGCACAAGTGTGCATATTCTCCTTTGGTTTGCTTCTATCTATATATTTTTCTATTGCGTTTCCTATTGCTTTTACTGAATCATCTCCCCAACAATGGAGGGGGAGGTGGAGACGCACCCAAACTGGAACAACACTTGGGACATCCAATTCAGGGTCAAAGTTTGGCGTCCATTTGTTTAGATGAAGTTCCCTTGTGTCCATGAAATATGGCCCATTCCTGAATATCAGATCTCTGTCTTGTTTAGTTTCGAAATGGAATGTGAAATATCCTCTTCCACAGAAACGAATGGAGATTTTTCCATTGAGTGTGACTAGTTCTTCTCAACCTATTTCTGCACTGATCTTGGAGAAGGCCAGAGGTCTGTAAACTGACCCACCAAATCTCGTTCTGAAAGTGAGAGAGCTGCTTGACGAGGCAAAGATGGGGTAAAACGATTTCTGGAATATCTTCAAGCTTCTTAACAAATTTAGATAATAGATGGTCTTGATCGAGGAGGACCAAGAGAAGAGATCAAAGAAGCGAAGGCTGAGGCAGACTCTTTTGGAGGATGGCGAGCCGAATGAGGAGAACCAGGAAGGTAATCCCCTGCCGTAGGAGGCTCCGTAGGGGCCATGGCAGCGGCTAGAGGCCAAGGCAGCGAAATTTATTAGGTTTTCCGCAGGTAGAAGAGCACAGTTCGGATCGTTGAAACAAACTTTCCCAGTTACAGAAGTGATGCAGTTAGATTGCTTGTTGTCCATCGATTAATTCCCAGTTACAGAAGTGATTTAGTTAGATTGATGTGTTGTGTCGTGAGTGGAAAGTAAATAAAAAATTGGCATAGCAGGGGCCTTTACATATGTTCAAGTCTGTTACTATACTGTCTGATCCATCTGGGTCATGTGTGTAAGTAACAGCAAATTTTAGCCTGTTACCTATTTCTAAATTAAATAGAGTTTCTGAATAGAATACCACTTTGCCCTGTTGATCATCCTGTGTCTCAGGCATAATTAAGCTGCGTGTGTATAGTGTCAAATTAACACCATGTTTTAAGCTTTGACAGCATTGGGATGGATAGTCTTATATGCTACGAAAAAATTGGCATAGGATGGGCCCTTACATTTGTTCATGTTTGTTACTACACTGTCTTATCTATCTGCAGCATGTGTGTGAACAATGGCAAATTGAGTTTCTGAAATGCATTCCATTTTGTCCTCTCAATCGTGGCCTGTCTCAGGTACAGGTGCCTTCTATTCATGCTCTGAATGTATAGAGGAAAATTATCGACGTGTTCTAAGCTCTGACAACATTATAATGATAATTCTCATATGCAGGCAAATGCCAAAGACTGCGATTTTTATTTGAGTTCACTCTTTTGCATCTCAGTGTAGCTATAAAACAATAATTCATGTTATCTTGTATGGTTTCATCCTTTAAAATTTTATTCATACAAAAAAGTTATTATTATTATGCAACGGTTATGGAATTTTCAGTTTTTATGGGAATCATGCCAAAAAGGGGTACAAAAGGGTGTTCAGAATAAACTTTATTACCTGGTATTATATCAGGTCAGGTTGTAGAAGTACAATGCATTTTTTCTGTTTTTGGATCATTACATCATATTGTTCTCGTTGTTTCTCAATATCAAAATATTCATGTTTTTTGGGAGGAAATGATTTAAGCTTGACTTATTTGCAATTTTATTTCAGTGCAATGTCACCAAATTCACAAGCTATGCTTCTTGGGAGACTAATAGTTGGATTAGGAGTGGGTGTGGGTGGGCCAGTTACAGCACTGTATGTAACTGAGGTAAGATTGGAATAGGGATAAGTGTCAGTTTAAAAGTTGATGTCATTTTTCCAACAGTTTTCTGATGTTAAACTTATGTAAGTTTCTTTCTTTACATTATTTTCGGCATTTCCTAGGAGTTGCGCTTGCATTCCTACATTGTATTCACAGTGGTTGTACCCTTCAGTTTTAGTTAATCATTCTGCTATTTCTTACCAATAGGTCTCACCAGCCCATGTGAGGGGAACATATGGAAGCCTATGTCAGATTGCAGCTTGTCTAGGCATTCTGGGAGCCTTGTTTATTGGGATCCCTGCAAAGAATATTTCAGGATGGTAAGATTTTGATGGCAAGGAATTGTATTGTTTTCATTATGTGCATATGATGTAAAGGTTCAAAGGTGAAGCATTGGGCAGCAAATTGGAACAATTCCCAATGCTTCAGTTTCTATTAGCTATGTACTGAAGTGTTTTTTTTTTAATCACGATTGTTGGTCTTTATATTGTAAATTTTTTTCCTTTCGCTTCTCCAGCAGATTATTTGAAATTACCTTTTTTCTGATAAAATTGGTTAAATACCAGGTGGAGGGCATGTTTCTGGATATCTGCCATTCCCGCAGCTTTCTTGGCTTTGGGAATGGAGCTTTGTGCAGAGAGTCCACAATGGCTGGCCAAGGTACTCTTCCCCTTTCTTTTGAGCAACGTTCCACAACCTCCTAAAATGTACTTCACTGGCTCTGCTTGGACAAAACTTTTACACCTGGTAGTGGTCACAGTGTAACCCTTTAGAACTAGAAAGCACATTACAATTCTCTTTTCAGTGTAGGAGGGCAGCTAAAACGTTTATTTAATATTTGACTTAGAATTTCAGGAATTTCAGTGTTATATTCTAGATGCTTGACAGAAATATGGTACTGTCAAATTTGTGAAATGCATGAGTAAATCAGGTTTTACAAATACAATTGGGTTTAATTAAAGGAAATTACATATCATAACGTTTCTGAAACGGGATAAATAAAGCAAAGCTCTATTAACATTGAATATATATATATATATGATCAAGAATTCCTAGTTGATAAAATTAAAACATTTGCACCTTGGATTAAACTTTGAACATGTTTAAGAACAGCATTCTGCTTATCAAAGTTTGTTACAGAATCAGGATGAAAGGACAAGATGATAGAAACCTTGTACCCACACAAACATATTCACAATAGAAGCATACATGCCTACTACAGCTACTATTGAAATCAATTATGGTGCGCAGTGATGGTCTCACCACCAGAAAAAGCTATATTGCCAACCAAAGACCAGTGCCCTATTTTATCACTGCCCCACAAGACTGTTCAACAAATGAAAGCAGGGAATCAAATGAAAGAAGGGAATCAATTGGTATGAAAAAATGTTAATTTTAGGTAACAATGGTATGTTTTTATGCTTTAGAGCAATTTTACTTCAATTTCTTTATTAGCCCAATATCAATATGCAGTTTAGCAATCACATCAGCATGAAAGTAAAATGCAGATAGAACAGAAACAGTAGAAGACAAACCAAGACAAGAGGACACAAGATGTGGCACTAGCCAGGGACAAACCTCAATGTGGGGTAACCCTTGATCAATTCTTCTTATATTCTTCAATAGTTCAGCAGAGATAGAAATAGTACAAATTACAAATATGATAATTTATGACAGCAGCAAGAAGCCATAACCAGAAAATTCAACGCTGGTCAAATAGGGCAGGATTCTTCCTCTAAGCAGCTCGGTCAAACCCAGTCAACTTTGGCCTCCAGCAGCAAGCCTGATCAGCCCAAAACAGTCCAAAAAAGTCCAGTCAAAAACTGGTCAACAAAAGTCAAACTACAGCCAGCCCTAAGGCAGTCAACAGTGGTCAAATGAGAGGTCAGATTGCCTCAATTTCAGTGCCCAGATCTGTGGCCTGCTAGGAAGGAGATATCTCACCCAATCTGCAGTCAAAACAGGTCAACGCTAGAGGTCAACGCAGTCAAACAGAAAATGGTCCTTCGTTCGCATGTGTGAGAGACAGCTGCCCAGATTTTCATACCCAATCACAAGAGGAGAGAGAGAGATGACAAGATGAGATGATGATGAAATGACTTAAGGTCTCCTCCTTATTTATGCAACGTTGAGGATGAGTTGGGGTTTGAATGCCTATTTTGCTTGCTGGCCGATTTTGACAATTTGTCTATAATATAAATCAATGTCTTAAAACTCCGACTCTGACTCGACCGAGGGTCGACTTTGACTCCGACTCGGTATCGACTCGGCCGGCTTGATTTCATTGATTTGGTCATTGTAAAAAATACATTAAATATTTTTTTTAATAAAAAACATAATTTTAAAGATTTTCATTCATGTTTCCAAACACACAACGTTAGAATATAGATAGAAGACAACATATGATCAAAGTAGGCTCATGAATATATCCATTATATCAAAATGGCACCTAGTGCACTGTCCAATACATACATGATGATGATATAGAGATCAAAACAAAAACACATAACCAAGGAGGCTAGAAATGGCCTTTACAACAAAAGTAAACTGTGACTAGTACTATTGGCTACTGCTAGAGGAGCCAACATCATCTGGCTCAACCTTTGGACCAGAGTTAGATAGGGAAGCCCAGGGAGTCCCCAAAAATGAAATTTAAAAAAAAAAACGCTGTGGAAGTGACTTGACCGGCTGCTGTTACCGAGCCGGCCGAGTTGGCTCGGACTCGGCTGTAGCCAACTCGGTTGGCTCGGTAACAACTTGGCCCGCCAGTCCAGTTCAAAGGCCAAGTCGATCCGGTTGGGCTATGACTCGGACCAACTCGGCCAAATCGGAGTCGAAACGGCTGGTTTTTAAAACTGTGGTATAAATGAATTCATATCTTTATTTGTACATGTCGGAATCAGATGATCTTCAGATCGATCCTACACCTCTCTGAGAGAGGAACCCAAGAAAAATATCGGCTGTCATAAATAAGATGACCCATGTGGAGTTTGACCCTAGTTGCCAATTTTAACGCTCCCTCTCAACTAGGGAGAACTCCATCTGCCAGTCGGTACTATCTCTGCCATCAATGCACTGTTCTGCACTATGCTCTGCTGAACTATGAAGAAGAAGTGATCAAGATCATACCATTCTCTACTGACCCGAAGTCAGTCCCAGATAAAGGAGTGTCTTATACCACTCTTATTGACCCGAAGTCAGTTCCAATCAAAAGAGAGTGTTTCATACTTCTCTTACTGACTCGAAGTCAGTGCCCATCAAAAGAGAGTATCTCATACCACTCTTACTGAGATGTCAGTTCCAATTGATCCTAGATCAATATCAGTCATCTTAGCATAGGGAGTATGGTAGTACACGATGCGTCCATTGGTAGTTCTATGGTCCCTATGCTCATTTCCCTATTCATTGGCCAGATGAGAGGTACTTCCCATGAGTCCCAGACTGCATGGGTAGGATGTCTCAGAAGGAGACGGATGAACCACTCATCCGACATACATGTTGCCATGGGTATCACATGGGAAGGCTGAACCACTCACCCTGTGCACAACAAACCACTAGGGGAAGGCTAAACCACACCCTATGGTTGCTCATCGCTCCAAGAGCTCAATGTCCATATCATATAGGACCCTCAGAAGAGGGTCTCTCCACGACTCCAAGGCATTCTCAGAAGGCCAAGAACTTGACCTTCCCCAAGGGCTTTGTTAGAATATCGATGGCTTGCTCATCAGTCCCAATATGATGGAGCCTTATTGCTCCTCATTGTACCATATGCTGGATAAAGTGGTACCTGATATCTATATGCTTGGAGCGATCATGAAACACGAAATTCTCTGATAATCGGATCCCACTCTGGTTGTCACAGAGGATCACGGTGGTATCCAACACATGTCCAAATAGCTCACTGGAGAGCTTCCTCAACTAGACAGCTTCACAGGAGGCCATTCTAGAAGCTATGTATTCGACCTCAGTGGTGCTGAAGGCAACTGATATCTACTTCTTGCTCATCCAGGATATCGAAGCAGAACCCAAAGAAAAAAAACATCCAGAAGTGCTCTTGCGATCCACCACACTGCTAACATCACATCTTTGGCAGTATATCTCAGTGCATGAGTGATTGTGCCCTGAAGATATCTTAGAAGAGTCTTGGCACCAATCCAATGTATATGATGAGGCTCAACCATATATTGGCTCAACGTGTTAACTGCAAAACATATGTCCGGACAAGAGTTCACCAAGAGCATTAGTGCTTCTATGAGTTGACAATACTCAAAAGCATTTCCCAATTTAGGTCCGGCGGCACTACCACATAAATTCTTGAAGTTAAGTTCCATCGGGGTAGTCACAGGCTTGTAGTCCACCATCTCAAATCTTTCCAATATCTTCACAACATATTTTCCTTGAGATAGGGGAATTTCTCCTGGTTTTTGCCAGACCTCCAACCCTAGGAAGTAGTGCATCAATCCTAGGTCCTTTATCTCAAATTCAGAAGCCAACTCTCTCTTACATTTGTGAATGAGAGGGTCTGCACCTCTCAGAAAGAGGTTGTCCATATAAAGTACCAATATGAGAGGTTTATCATCTTTAACCTTAAAGTAAAGTTTCGGATCGGCTTCACTTTTAGTGAATCTCAGCTTCATTAGATAGCTATCAATCCTCTCATACCAAGCCCCAGGTGCTTGCTTCAAGCCATAGAGAGCTTTCTTCAATCTGCATACATGAGATTCCTGATCATGAATCTCAAACCCCTCGGGTTGTTCCACATAGACTTCCTCTTTGATTGAACCGTGCAAGAAAGTGGTCTTGACATCCATTTGATGTAGGTTTCATCCTTGCGAGGCAGCAATGGCTATGATCAAGCGGATGGTGGTGTATCGGGAAACAAGTGCAAATATCTCATCGTAATCTACACCTTCCTTTTGAGAAAAGCCTCGAGCAACAAAGCGAGCCTTGAACTTTTCTGCGCTTCCATCAGTTCCATGCTTGATTTTGTAGAGCCACATAGAGGTTTCAACCGATTTTTCCTGGGGTCTAGGGACCACATCCTAGACATCATTTTTCATAATTGACTCGTATTCTTCATTCATGGCATCTTTCCATACTTGTTGCTTCACAACTTCTTCAAATGATGAAGGCTCATTTCGAATGATATTGCTCATGACGGTCAAGTATCCTTGATACTTGTTCGGCTTCTTGCTCTCACAGAAAGTCCCCCTTGGTATGTCTCTCAGTATCTTCGAGAGTCTCCCTAAGCCATGAGGGTCTCCTCTTAGAGGAGGAAGGCTTTGGAGCAGGATTAATAGGATCCACGGGTTCATCAACATCTGGCATCATTTCATCTTCTTTTGCATCCTGTTTTCCAGTGTCAGCTTCTTTGTCCTTCATTGGGATAGGAAGGTTGTTGCTCTTGCTGAGGGCCATATCTTCATCTAAGGTGACATCATGACTTATCTTAACTTCCCTTTGACCAGCCACATAAATTCTATAACCCTTAGAATTTTCACTGTAGCCCACAAAGATTCCTTTCTTCCCTGATGCACCCAATTTGTTTCTTTTCTCTTTCGGCACATGAAAATATACGAGACTTCCAAAAATTCTAAAATGAGCGACATCGGGTTTCTTACCGGTGAACATTTCTTCGAGAGTCTTGGAGGCAAGTGCTTGATGAGGGCATTGGTTTTGAACATACACGACGAATTCGCAGCTTTGACCAACTGAAACTTAGGAAGCCCTTGATCATGAAGCATGGCATGAACAACTTCTACAATAGTACGATTCTTTCTTTCAGCCACACCATTATGCTCAGGAGTGTATGGTGTTGTAGTCTTCCTCTTAGTGACAACTTCTCTCCAATAATCATGGAATTCATTTGATGCGTACTTAGTCCCATTATCAGTCCTCAATATCGTGATTCTCTTCTCGGATTGATTTTCAATCATGGCTTTGAAGTGACGGAACAGATTGAACATTTCATCCTTCTTTTTCAAGAAATAGATACAGGCCTTGCGAGAATAGTCATTTGTAAAGGTGAGATAACATAAGTATCCTCCTAAAGAGTTTAGGGGCATCATACTAGATATGTTGGAGTGGATCAATTGCAATATATCTGTGGTCTTGCTATTACTTGAGGGGAATGGTCCCCCTTGTAATTTTTCCTTCGGCACATCCCAAACATACACCTTCATGCTCTACTTTGAACTCGGGCATACCTGTCACCATCTGTCTCACATCAGGTAGAGCCTTATAATGAAGATGGGAAACCTCCGGTGCCATAGTTCAAATTGTAGAGACGTGTTGCAAGACATAGATCCCAATGGACTTCCTCCAACTTGATACAAAGTGTCAACCTTGAACCCAAGAGAAATCATCTTTAAAGTTTCTTTTCCAAACACATACCTTTCCATCGATGAATGCCACCTTGTATCCTTTGTCTTCAATTACCGAAATGGACACTAGGTTCTTCTTGAGATTATCAAGTACATATAGAATTTCTTGTAAATGAATTGTGTTACCTTGATTCAATTGAAGGGTAACATTCCCTACTCCCTTCACGGGATAAGTGGCATTGTCTCCAATGATAATCTCCAAGTTTGTCTCCTTCTCTATCAGATTAGAGAGAGCTTCCTTATATCCGGTGAAGTGCCTTGAGGCACCACTATCAATTAGCCAATTCCCAAAAGTGTTCGGTGAAGAGGTAGTGGAGAGGACTGATATAAGATAATACTCCTTTTGCTTATTGTTAACAACATTTGATTCTTCATACCTTGAGTTCCTTGCTTTCTTGGAGGGTTGACCATTTCCTTGATGTCCCACATTCCTTTTTCTTTTTCCATTGTACCTTCCATTCCTTTGATTGTTGTTATTGAAGTTGCCGGTATAATGATTGTGATCATCATCATGTAATGTGTCCCATCTATTTGGATGCGCCCTTGCATAGTGGCCAAACTTATTGCAAACAAAGCACTTGCCCTTCCTTCCACCCTTAGATCCAGGCTTTCCATTGAAATGACCTTTAGACCCTGCATTATTTCTCCTTTTGGCACGAGCGAAGAAAGCAGTGGGGTTGCTTCTATTAGAAGGCATTTCTTGCTCCACCATTCTTGTTTCTTTTTGAATGCATCTCGACATCAATTCTTCAAACCCTGGAATTTGATCATTATTGAGAATAGTGGTTATAAATATATACCACTCGGGTGGGAGTCCTCCAAGGGCAGTGATAGTAAGTTCCCTGTTAGGAGTGACTTCTCCAATCGAAAGTAGATCATTCTTGATCTCATTGATCCCCTTAGGAAGTAGGATTGAATATCCTGTCCTTTCCCTTCTTAATATCCTTCAACTTATTTTTGAGAATTAAAATTTGATTAGCGTCACTAACCTTGAACATGCTTATTCTTGATCTCATTGATCCCCTTAAGAAGTAGGATTGAATATCCTGTCCTTTGCCTTTTTAATATCCTTCAACTTATTTTTGAGAATTAAAATTTGATTAGAATCACTAACCTTGAACATGCCAACCAACCTGTCGTAGATCTCCTTGGAGGTGTTCAAATAAAATATGTAGGCCACCAAACGCTTTTCAATGGAATCTCTGATAATCTTCTTCGCTTTGACTTCAACCCTATTGTACTTGGCCTTCGCAGCAACCAACGCATTTGAAGGAGTCTCAGGGATTTTACCCTTCACATAATCCTACATTTCTTGTTCTTCCAAGGTCAAATTAAGAGACATCTTCCATCCATGATAGTCAGAATTTTCACAGAGCTTGTCTTCAGCCGGTCCTTGTTTTTCCTACCAATCCTCCAAAATTTTCTCGAACCACACAATTTCCTTCGTTGCTTCAACTGCTGCCACATATTCTTCCTCAGTTGTGGAATCTGCTGGAACTGATTGTTTGCGTGACCTCCAAGAGGCAACTATTGATCCAAGACTCCTAACATAACCTGAGGTAGATACTCTGGTTTCTTTGTTTCCATCAAAATTTGAATCAGAGTATCCAATCAAGTTGAAGTCATCCACCTGTGTATACTTGAGTCCAAAGTCTTGAGTTCCCTTTAGGGACTTTAGAACTCTTTTTGCAGCAGACCAATGACTCTCACAAGGCTTTGTGTAAACCTAGAGAGGATTCCAACGAATGAAATGTACGGTCTGGTATTAGTTATGTAGTTGAGACTTGCTATGAGCTGTATGTACTTTGTTGCATCCTTAAATTCTTTTCCTTTAGTGGATGTGAGCTTTAAATTCTGTTCCATTGGAGTAGTCAAAGGATTGTACTAAATCATGCCAAACGTGTTCAACAAATCTCCAGTGTACTTCTTCTGAGAGGAATATAAACTTCGGATGCTGGGTTACTTCAATACCAAGATACTAGTGTACATAGACCAAATCTGTCATTTCAAAACCTTTCCTCAGTTCTTTCTTTATCGATGCAATGTAATTCTCATTGTTCCCTATCATCAAAAGATCATCTACATACACCACATGATATACAATTGTTTTGCCAACTTTCTTGGCAAAGTTGCATCATCAAGATCATAATGTTTGAAATTGAGTTTTAGAAAATGCTCAGTCGCGCGTCCCTTGCATAACACAGGTTAACCACTTTATTTATTATCTATGGCCTGTTTACAACTAATTGTGGCCCCTTTTCTCTAATGCGGGTCAAGCACTTACAATTATTAATGCGGGCTTTATTGATTCTCTAACTATGACTATGACACAACCCATTGGGCTTATTACATAAATAAAGGGGTTAGGGTTGGACCCTAACATGTCCTTCCCCATCAAAAGCAACCTCGAGGTTGAAGCTGCGGAAACTATTGAAGAATAGTGGCTCGTTCCCAGGTCGCATCTTTTGGAGAGGGGTCTTTCCACTTGACGAGGACTTCCTTGATTGTGCAGCCATGGAGATGTCTTTCACGAGTATCGAGGGCATGTTCTGGTTGAAGCTAGAGTGAGCCTTCCTCATCCAATTTGGGTAGACTTGTTTGAAATTTCCAATTGTTCCCCTCCACTTTCTTGAGGCATGATACATGGAAGATCAAATGTATTTTTGAAGTCGGTGGCAAGGCCAGTTTGTAGGTGACCACTCCTATGCGCTGAAGTATCTGATAAGGTCCATAAAATTTTGGTGTGAGTTTCTAGTAGCCCTTTTCTTTGAGAGATCTTTTCTTATATGGTTGTAGTGGCAAGAGGACTTGATCCCCTTCTTGAAATGTGCGCTTGGAACGATGTTGGTTTGCTTGTTGCTTCATGCGATTTTGAGCTCAATGTAGATTATCTTTGAGATGAGCTAACATGGCGGCACAGTTCTGTAGGAGTTGATCAACTGTTTGCACCTTAGAGCATCCAGAGATATAGGAAATAGGTGAAGGTGGGAGTTGGCCATACACTGCCTTGTATGGAGTAATCTTGGTGGCTTCATGATAATTAGTATTATACCACCATTAAGCTAAAGTAGCCACTGTACCCATTGATGCTGCTTTTCTGAAGTGAAGCACCTTAGATATGTCTCCAAACATTTGTTGACTGCTTTTGTTTGACCATTGGTTTGGGGATGATAGGCGGTACTTAGTTGGAGTTGCATGCCTTGTGCTTGAAAAGTTCTTGCAAAAATTTGCTGGTGAAAGTGGGTTCGCAATCAGACACAATGGAAGCCGGCATGCCATGCAGTTTGAAGATCTGGTTCAAGAAAACTTGAGCCGCCAAAGTGGGGGTAAATGGGTGGGGTAGAGTGCAAAAATGAGCATATTTAGAAAGTCTGTCGACAACCACCATGATGACGGATTTGTTGCTCGACTTTGGGAGACTAGTGATGAAATCCATGGAAACATCTGTCCAGACAAAGGCAAGGAGTGGCAATGGTTGTAAGGTTCCTGGTAACTTGATTGTTTCTCCTTTGTGGCATTGACACACATCACATTCAACTACAAAAGTAAGAATGTCGTTTTTCATCCCAGACCAAAAGAAAGAACTTTGAAATGCGGGTTTTGAGGGTGGATGTCGGTGTTATAACTACTCAATCTTTGTAGCGAAGAATATCATCCTTCCAAGAGTAGTTGGTTGAGGAATTAGAATATTCTCTCAAATTATTAATAATTTGGGAGAGAGGGGTGTGAGAACCATTCCTTGTGGGCCTTGTCAATCCAATCCAGTATGGGCAGAGAGATTAATGGCAAGCTTTCATACTCAAATTGGCGTGATAAAGCATCAACTAGTACATTATCACGCCCTTTCTTGTAAATTATCTCATAATCACATCTCAGCATTTTGGCCAACCATTTATTTTGCTGTGGTGATGATAGATGTTGCTCTAGAAAATATTTTAGGCTTTGATAGTTTGTGCGGATTTGGAAACGTCGCCCCAACAAGTATGATCTCCAGGTGTCTACAACATGTAAGATGGCCATCATTTCTTTCTCATAGTTAGATTGACCCAGATGTTTTCCACTTAGTTGTTGGTTGGTGAAGGCCAATGGTCTAACTTCCTGCATTAATACAACGCCAATACCAGTACTAGAAGCATCACATTCAATCACAAAAGATTTGGTGAAGTTTGGTAGGGCCAATTCGGGAGTGGAGCACATGGCCCGTTTGAGAACCATGAAGGCTTGCTGAGCTGCGTCAGTCCAAAGAAATGATTTTTTCTTGAGAAGATTAGTGAGGGATCTAGCAATGCGACCATAATTGTGGACAAATTTGCGATAGTACCCAGTGAGACCCAAGAATCCCCTCAAACTCTTCAAGGTTTTTGGTTGCGACCAATCTTGCATTGCTTGTATCTTTTTTGGATCAACCCTCACTCCTTCATGACTCACAATGTGGCCCAAATACTAAACTTCTTCTATGCCAAAAGAACACTTGGACAATTTGACAAATAATTTTTTGATTCCAAAGCAATTGCAAGATCAGGTCTACATGTTGAAGATGTTTATCCTAGGTTAGGTTGTAGATGAGAATGTCATCAAAGAAGACCAAAACAAATTTGCGGAGATATGGTTTTAGCAAGTGGTTCATGAGGCTTTGGAAAGTAGATGGAGCATTATAGAGACGAAATGGCATGACCATGAATTCATAAGGGCCTTCATGAGTGCGGATGGCAGCCTTGGGAATGTCTATTTCCTTCATGCGTGTTTGGTGATAGCTTGAGCGAAGATCTAGCTTGGTAAAGAATTGAGCACCATGCAGTTCATCAAGCAGATCATCAATAACCAGAGTAGGAAATTTGTCTTTGACAATGAGCTTGTTGAGGGCCCCAAAGTCCGGACACATGCACCATTCTCCATCTTTCTTTAGCACCATGACCAATGGAGATGAATAAGGATTGATGCTGGGATGAATAACACTAGCTTCGAGGAGTTCCTTCATGATTTTTTCATTCTTTTGGGTGAAAGGATATTGGTATGGGCGCACATTATGCGGTTCGGCCCCTGGGACCAAAGGGATGCTATGATAATGTTCACCTCGAGAGGGTGGATGCTCTTTAGGTTTGTCAAATACCTGCTGGTGGCAGTCTAAGACCTATTGCATCTTAGGATGAATATGAGTAGTGGATTCAATGGTCTGGATGGCATTAAATTGGGTGACAACATTGTGATGGCCCTTTTTCAAAAGCTTCTCCATTCGATGCACGCTGATGATAATAGAAGCACCTGCTTGGAGTCCTCGTAATGTATGAATGTAGTCGTTCTGCTGAAAGCTCATATATAACTCCTAGAAATCCATTGTGATCGGGCCTAGTGTGCGTAACCATTCAACGTCGAAGAAAATGTCACAACCACCCATTTCAATAGCAAACATGTGGGTCTTTAGGTGGTAGTCGCCCATTTCACAATGGCTTTCACATTTCATGGCCCCCCCATTAGCAATAAGGACTTGGAAATTAGATACTACCCTCACAAAGCAATGAACAACTTCTTCGACTCGTATATTGATAAAGTTATGAGTGCTGCCATTCTCAATCAATACCACGACTGGTCGATGTTTAATAAAGCCTCGAATTTTTAGAGTTTGAGGCAAAGAAATGCTAGCCAAAGCATGTAGTGATATAACGGGTTCCTTTGGTGTAGTTGTGAGATCATTGTCGGTTTGGGTTTCCCCGACTTCTTCCTCTCGCACCTCAAGGGATGGAGCTTCCTCATGTGAACTGTTATCAGTAGCATCAATTTGAAAGAATTTGGGTTCCTTGCATTTATGTCTCGGAGAGTACTTGTCATCACAGTAGTAGCACAATATTTGTTTTCTTCTTTCGGCCATTTCTGTTGGTGACACCTTTTGAACCTCAAGTGTTTGGGTGGGGCCCTGAGCCGAGATGGGACACGCCTTGGCGACAAAATTTGGATGACTGGACTGGGCGATTAAGGCGATTTCCACTTCTAAGGCCTTTTTACATGCGTCCATCCAAGTAGCTGGGTGGTGCATTTGGACATGGGCTTGGATGGCTTCTTTTGGGCCACTGATGAAACACTCAGAATAGAAGTCATTTGCTAGACCATAAGTTCTGATTGCTAATTTCTGAAAGGCTTCCATATAGTCCTTTACTGAGTTTGTTTGCCCGAGTTTAGTGAGACGACTCAAAAAATTAGATTCGCAGTCAAAGCGATTACAGATGGCTTTTGATAATATTTGACAAGTCAAGTTCCATGGATAACATTTTTGATGCCACTGCGACCAGTGCCATCTCTCTTGGTCCAAATAAAGGGCTCCCACATGTAGTTTAGCTTGATCTTCTTAGACGTCATTAAGGGAGAAATACTGTTCCATTTGTGCTACGGTCTATCCATACTGCAGGGTTAGAGCCATCAAATTTGTACATGTCTAGCTTGGGTGTCCGATGGTGGGAAGAGCGGTGATTTCCATGGAGGTGAATGTGATGGCTAGATTCTCCTTCTATGTGTGCATCAACACTAGGCTCCTCCATATGAGGCGAACTTAGAAGGGATGATATACGTGTGAGCTCTTTGAGAACCGTGCGCTCGAATGTGTCGAATTTTGCTTCAACGCTGTTGACCCTCTCGAGTGCCTTTTCCGTAGCCATAACTTGAGATCTGGTACCCTGCAGATACCAATTTGGGACAATTTTTTTGAGCTTACTCAAGAGTAGTTTGCTTGGAAAGAGGGCAAGCTCGTGATTCTAATGACGTGGATCACTTGAGGTTGCGTTAGAAAATTTCGGGACGGCCAAAAAATTTGGGGCTTACAAATGAATGGTACCACATGAAATGTAACTAGGTTCGCTCTTCATAATGACATGTAATTGTATTTTTATGTAAAGAGATGAAAAACAAAATAAAATTATTGTAATGCTTGCATCATGGGTTTCATGAGCAAGAGATTTTATTTTTGAGTCAAGGTTCCCATCGAGAGCCTTTAGGAATTTTGGCATCTAGTCATAAAAGAATAAAAGAGTCATTGTCATGTAATGAAGTCATGTTACATATTGTGAAGAGTCAAACTTGTCTATGTAAAGTCATCCTCCAAGACCTTTTAACTAGCCCTCTTTAAGTCGGCCTACAACGAATGGAGAAACCTAGAAGATCATGTCAGCTCTCCCTCAAGTAATCATGTTAGCTTAAAGGACATGAGGTAACTTGTATATATGAAGCACTCGGCCTCATTTAGAGGCAAGCAATTCGGTGAAGAAGAGGCTACAATCATAAGTGCGAAGAGGGACTAAAAAAGAGAAGTGAAGGACAAAGGAAGGAGAGCGAAGGAAGGGATACTTCTGGGAAGTCTGATTTGGGCTTGTATACTCTCCCACATGCGAAGGTAGTAGATTCGAGGGCATATAGAGAAGGTCGAAGAACTTGTTGTTGCATTGAGGTGACCTTGTTTGGGTAAAGGATCTCGCAAGAGGAAGCTGAGCAGAAGCACTATAGGTCTCTCTCTTGAAGAGACTAATCAAGGAGCGAAGAGTGTGCTAGGGTTTCTGGAATAGGGTTAACCTAATAGAGCGAGATTCTCTAGGAAAGCCCAGAAGAGCAGTGTGGAAGAAAAGAGACCGAGATTCTCTAGGAAGCCGAAGAAGAGCAGTTCGAGACTCTAGAAGGAAGCTGAGTAAGGGAAGAGGAAGAACATCAAGGAGGCTAGTGACTTTGTCTTGGGAGGACTGTAGTGTCAAGGGTCTTTGTCATAGTCTTGGTATTCGTCAATTGAAGATTTATAAGAAGAATTTCTGATTGGGTTTTCTTCTCAAAGAGTGAGAGGATTTGGCCCTGGCTGACAAGCCTACATACCGTGTCCCTTGTCTTCTATTTTTTATTTCGTAATTGTCTTGACGAAAATAACACAATAATAACATAACAAAGAGAAGATCGTAATCCCAGAAGAAAAAGTATATCACATACAATTATCAAGAAGAGAAATCTCCTAACTTATGATGCCCTAGATTTCTCAACAACAAGAACGGAGAGGGCAGGGATCAGAGTGACAGCCCCCGCCTTAAGTCGTTGTCGCACCGTGCCTGTACAATTTGAGCGACAACATGCCTAACTGTTGGCATTGATGTCAAATGGTCGTAGTCATGTTGATGAGTTTGTCGTGTTGATGAGGGTTGTCATGTTGATGAGTTTGTTATGTTGATGAAGTGGGTTTCTCCAGGTTGATTGTGTTGATTGCTTGATGGACAAAGGCTGATTAAGTAGTGTGATGTGCAAAGGCTATGATGCTTGACAATTGATGATTGCTTTGATGTTTATCTTTCAAACAAAATGAAGACATGACACATAAGAACCAGGGAACAAAGCCCGAGAACCAGAGAACCAAAGAACAAAGGCTAAAAAACATATTGATGTGATTGAACATAATCAGTTGTACAAAATAGTTTATATTTTTGGCCTCTTTACAATTGTAATGCTCTTGTTGCTCTCAGGACCAATGTTATAACACAGGTCATCTAGTTTTTAACCCGTGTTACCCTAGATAGTAACACACCCTAGCTTCAATGAGCCTGCATTACAACAAGTTTGTCTATCCGAGCCTTGTCTTATGTAATAATGAATACTTTACCATGATTCTTCTGATGTACAATCAGTAGAAAGCAAATTTGTCCTATTTTGAGACTTAAATGAAAATGAAGAGGTGAGATGCAAATAGTCCCTTGAATACCAAGAGACAACTCCTAATTTTCGATTAACTGCATAGAATACAAGTTGTTAGAGAGCCATATATATAAAATATGCACTATTGAATGAGAATTAAGTTGTGTGAATTGAACATTCATTTGAGAGAGTTCTTGAACAACTTGGTAAGGAGAAAAGAGAAAGAGAAGCAGAAGTGGAGCAGACTGGAAGAAGAGAAACAGAGGATAAGCAACAAAAAAGATGACAGAAGCTAATTTCAGAACAGAGACAAAGACCAGGTAACCAGTAAATCTGATTTATAATTTGATTGGGGGATTGTAGTCTCCTTTTAGGTTGTAGCTTGATAAAGAATATGTTGGAGCCTGTTGAAGTAGGAACCTCCTGTGGGTTATAGCCTGCAAAAAATTGTGGGAGTTGGAGCTTCCTTGCAAGTTGAAGCTTGCAGAGGAATTGAGGTAGCAGCCTCCTGTAGGTTGGTGCCTACATAAAATTTGATGTAATAAGGGAGTAGGAGTTTGCCTTTATATCACTTCAGCCAAACGTTCGTGGTTTTCTCCCTTTATGGATTTCCACTTATATTTGGTGTATTCACGCGTTGAATGCTGAATGTCTCACTTGTGTGAATGCCTTTGATTTCTGTTTGTATATGCAAATATCTTTCTGGTAACTGCAAAAGCAACAATTAAAAGTTGAACACATACATAAGCCATTAGTTGCAAAAGAAAATACTTGAAAAAGGAAATTAAGTTGAATTGAATAATTGAAAAGACACAATCAGTTGTTTCACTCCCTCTCTTAGTAATTGCCAAGTATTTTGGAATGCATATTTCCACAGTCAGTGAGATGATGTTGTTGAATACTTGTGGTAAACTGTGTATTTTGTTTGATGATTGCCAAGTATTTATCACTAACTCCTTTACAAGGTAAAAGCTTTGGGAAAAACTTGACAAATACAAAATATATAAAGTACACTTTTTGGGCTTTTATAGGCTCCTTGACGAGTCATATCTGGGTTGGTGAGTATGAGTTGCTGACGAGTTCAAAAACTCGGATGTACTTTTGATTAAAGTGTTTGACTTGTGAGTGACTACCCATAAGTCTTTGACCTGGTCAGCATGTCATACTTGTTGATCTTGAGCTTATACTTTTGCATAGTAGTAAAACATGACACAAGGTTTTGAAACCCTTGATAAAATGGCAGAATATTATCTACAAAAAGGAGTCTTGTGGATCTTTGAAACCTATAGCCAAAGACCCATAGAGAATATTTTCAATTAGCAATTTAATTTATTATCTAAAAAAAGAGTCTTGTGGATATTTGAAACCTATCCAAATACCCATAGAGAAGATTTTCAATTAGCAAACTCTAAAATTTTAATATTTATGAGAATTGTCGAGAAAGAATGCTAGGCAATTAAAGTATTAATGATATGCTACTATGCACAATTCTATGAAGCATTGAAATCTAAACTCTAAATAATATTTTGGATCATTGCATGAAAGATTGTGTACAGATATCTACAACTTGTCATAAAATTTCATAATATTGAGTTTAAAATAATATAGTTGATTGCATGTAGGAATGCGGGAAACATGCTCACATAAAAAATGAATGCAATAGGCGTAATATTGCTCAATGCGAATCAGTAGTACAGTTTTTTAATGTTTAGTATATTCAGATTAGGAATCCAGTGTTAAGCCCAGGCAAGTAGACAGTCAAAATATTTCACATTTAAGTGTTGCTTCTTTACACATTTTGTTATTTCCTTCTCAATGTTAACTTATTACTAAATGTGATTTATGAAATAGTTCAAATTTGTTTGCTTTATTACAATATTAATATTTCTGTTCATTTTTGTGTTTTATCATTTGCAATAGCAATCAAAATGGGGTGAAGCTGAATATGAATATGAGAGGCTTTGGGGAGGAGCAAATGTTAAGTTTGCAATGGCGGAATTATCTCGTTTAGACAAGGGGGACGAAACAGAAGACATTAGCTTTATGGATCTACTAAGCAAGCGGCATTGGAAAGGTACTGAATGTATATGGAGTTCAAAAATTAAAAATGAGTTTGCATTCCCTAATTTTGCACATAAGCTGCAGCATTTGTTTTTATATTATCTTGCCAGTTTACTCGACTTTCTGGCAGCACATTTTGAGAGACTATATTCAGCATGCTAGCTCAGTAGACTTTGTCAAAGCACAGTTTCTAAGATGGTTTTGTTTTGAGTCAAAAAGTCAAAGCACAGTTTCTAAGATGGTTTTGTTTTGAGTCAAAAAGTGACCACCGTCTCACATTAGGGACCACTCCTAAATTGTAAATGTATGCCTCTTCACTCTTGTTTATAAATGCATTCCAGGAATTATTGATTCATTTAAATGGAGAACAAGTGGGAAGAAACCTTCACCATGAAAAATGCTGATAATGTTCTGTAAAATAAAGCACTATAGGATTGACTTCTTTAGGGAACCACATCCAATATGATACAATTATGGGTATCAAAATATCTCTTAACAGTTCCAAATTAACCAGATATTTTGGAGTTCTGAGCTATAATTTTTCCCAATGGTATTTGGTCCAATCATCCAGTTTAGGCTACGTGAATTTCTTGAAATTCTACTCTAAACATATGATTCTCATGTGGCAAGTTATCAGCTCCTTTAGTCAGGACTCAAAAGTGTTAATATATTCTTAGTCTATCTTTTTTCAATTATGCTAGGAGTCAGTTCTATTCCTTAAGTTAGTATTTGTGATTTTATTGAATATAAATTGTTGCTTCTGGCATTTAATGAACATTATGTGCATGTGTACTTCACACTTGTCATAGACACTCATTGCAAAACTCATTGCAAGACTAGCCTTTTTTATCAAATTTGATATTAATTGGTAAGACAGTTCTTTTCTCAGGATGCAACATGTGGGCAAATTTCATATCGTAAAAATAATCTCCTCTTAACGCCCGTTTTCTTTGTAGCTTGCTGTTTGTTTGGTTTCCTTGAAGTTTTTTTTGTAAATTTTCCGGCTGTCATTCTGCTAAACTGACACCGTTATGAGAGGTGTTTCTATGCCTGTCAATCACCGTGTACTTGCACCTAGCCTCATCTGCACCTACTCAAGAGGGTTTTGAACCTGGGCCCCAGTGCGAAGACAAGTTTGATCACCTTCACCTTGTTGCTAGACGATACACCTGGGGGAAAGCTGCTGTTATTTTAACAAATTGGAACCAATCAGTGCCAAGCCCCTTTATTCCTCTTCACAGCAATAAGATCAGATCCATTCCAAATCTGCTGTGGAGACACTACATGCCCTTGGGCCTTTACATCCATATACCTCACATCACTTGTGCTCATTTTGATCCTGTTACGCACTAGACATACTGCATTTTTTGAGAATCTGCTTTCTATTAATGTGGTGTCATGGAGAACTGGTGTATAAACAGCTCTCTCTCTCTCATACATGGTGCAACTGCACGCACAAAGAGACTTGTCGGGATCCTGCATAGTGAGGCTTTCACACCTTAGGTTGATTGTAGGGAGCATTAAGTGGTCGTTTTAGAGGTTACAGGAAGCAATGAAGGGGTATAAGGTATATTTCTAATTTTCAGCAAGTTTGAAAAGTATCAGAAGTAGATTAATGGTATCCTTTTCTATTTGTATGTGTATAGTTTACTTCAGTGCTTTCCTATAGACTCGCATATTTACGGTAGTATCCATAGATATAGGAACCCTTGTTGTCTCAGTTGCGGGTGCTTTGAATTTTGTGATTTTGTCCATCAAGATAGGAAAACACTTACATGCAATTTTTAAGAACTTGCAATTGTTATTGGCGTTGTCTACCAATGCCACAAATTCGCCTGGACGGGCAGATTTCTTGCTGGAATCCAGTATTTTTTTTTTTCAAAAGATCAGAATGGTGGAGTGTTTCTTGCTGGAATCCGGTATTTTTTTTGTTCAAAAAATCAGAATGGTGGAGTGTTTCTTGCTGGAATCCGGTATTTTTTTTTTCAAAAAATCAGAATGGTGGAGTGTTTGAATCGTTTTTTGATGGTGTAAATTGATTCAGCACCATCAAGAATCCCTGGGGCACCAAGAATCCTGAAGTTTGACAGCTGTAACCCAGATTTCCAAAAATTTCTGCCAGATTTAGTCATAATCTTGCTGAAATTTCCATTATTTTCTGGGCTAATTTGTGGGCTCTTTAGGCTACTTTATTTTTATTTTACATGGTCTTTTTTTTTGTTAATATGGTTAGTCATGATCTTGCTGAAATTTCCATTATTTTCCGGGCTAATTTGTGGTCTCTTTAGGCTACTTTATTTATATTTTTCATAGTCTTTTTTTTGTTAATATGGTTGAAGTATAATTTGTGTCTTTCTGATTAGTGTCAGTCAGTTTTACCTTGCTTCTAATAACAACCTGCCTTTTCCTTTCGACTTCCAGTTGTCTATGTGGGAGCAACGATGTTCGTACTTCAGCAATTATCCGGAATAAATGCTGTGTTTTACTTTTCTTCTACAGTCTTTAAGAGTGCAGGAGTACATCCTGATCTCGCAAATGTCTCTGTGGGAATTGCAAACTTGACAGGTGCGTGTAAATCAGTTCATAGATATCCTTTCCTTCATTAAATTACCCTTTCTAGGCAGAGATATTAATTTTCTATCGATAATTGGTCTTCAGCTTCGGTAGTGGCAACATTTTTGATGGATAAACTGGGGCGGAAAGGTCTCTTGTTATGGAGCTTTTTTGGCATGGTAAACAATCTACAAAACAAATTTAATGTTGTTTCTCTGCTTTATTAAAGATGCACCCATTTAGCCCACAGTTTTCTCGATTTAAGGTGTTTGTTTTTGCAATAAAGGCGGTGGCGATGGCAATTCAAGTAGTTGGAGCAAGCCTGGCAGGATCAGCTATTGTAAAAGTTGTTCTCTCTGTTGGTGGAACGTTGTTGTAAGTGCAGAAGTCTTATGCATTTCTTGATTATCTTATTGCTGTTTTATCTTTTTCAGGTTGCAAATTTTCAAGGTGAACGTGTGTTTGTTCATTCATTCAAATTAAGTAGTCTCTCCCTCATCATGAAAGATACAAGTCGTACATATATGGAAGAGGAATATTATTATTGTATTTATCTTCAGACATGAAAGATACAAGTCGTACATATATGGAAGAGGAATATTATTATTGTATTTATCTTCAGACTTGTATGCAAGGTCACCAGATTTGACTCGCCGCAAGATTTGTTTTGGCCAAATAGTTAAACTCAACATCGCATTTGGCAAAAACTCAGATGACTCGGTGCCATGAAAAACACAAAAAGTGTAGATTTTCAAGATTTTTTTAGATTGTTTATAATATATATTCATCACGATTTAAATTTTCCATCGGCCATGGTTCTTCAATGTCAAGAGACAAGACTCAGAGTCAAATGAGTTGAAATATCTAATTCATGGTTTTATGTCAACTCATCACGTCCCGCTAAAACTCAGCAGGTTTAGGGGTTTTTGGTGGTTTTGGGGAGGTCAACCTGGCTCTGGGTTAGACCTGCTGGGATTGGGTCAAACCCAGCAGTCTATGGATGTGACTCACGAGTATCTGTACTATGTAGAGTCCTGTGACTATATATGTAAATAATGTTCAATCAAGAATGCCGTCAAAGACACCTTTTTCTATTATTATCATCCTTAATATAAATTAAGGATAGAGTGGGTTTATGCTCTTCCCTTGGCACTTTATATGTTTCAATCTTTAATACTCTTAACAATTAGTAAAAACTGTTTTGCCTTTCAATACGACAATACGGAAAAGCATGATTATTATTATTTGAAGGACTTTCAACTTTTATTTCTTCTGATTCTTGTCCTACATTTGCAGGTTTGTGTTCATGTTTGCAATGGGAGCTGGACCAGTGCCAGCACTACTACTTCCTGAAATTTTTCCTAGCCGAATTCGTGCAAAAGCTATGGCTTTCTGTATGTGTGTACATTGGGTAATTCTCTACCCTCTATAAATATCTTCCTATCTCTTTTAGTTCTTTGAACTTTGCACGTACTGTTCTCCAGTTCAAAATTTAAAACAATAAGAACACAATATTTAATTTTAACTATTTGATAATTTTTAAACATTATTTACGGCAATAATTGGGTTTGTTTTCCTGTGTTTTCAGGTTTTCAATTGTATTGTAGGTTTATTGTTCCTGGAGTTTCTAAAACGTTTTGGAGCCCGAGTTTTGTATTCCTTTTTTGCATTTATATGCATAACAGCTGTGATATTCGTTAAAAGGAATGTCATGGAAACGAAGGGCAAGTCTTTGGAGGAAATTGAAATTGCACTCCTGTCAGAGCAGTAATCAGTGGCATCTATCAAGAGATTTGGATGTTTGGACATAATAATATATAGCGTCCTGCCATTCAGCTCCATAACAGTAGGGATTCGTTTACTTCTAGTTGGTTTATGAGGATAACTAGCCTGCCAAAGAATCGTAATTGATGACTTTTGGGAGGCAGGCACACATCCAATGCAATGCCAAACATATTAACCTAAGTTTTAATCCTGATGTAAACGGTAGCAGAGAATAAGAGAGTTTGTATCTACTATTGGCGGATCATAAGTTTACATTCTTTAATGGGCCAATCTCTAAGACGATCTACACTATTGTATACCAGTAGAATAGCAGTGTACAGGTTCATGCCAACAAAGGACTCTGCATCTGACCAATCCGTCAGACTGGAGGAAGTTATTACTATGGAATGTGCATAAAATTCTATTTGCAGAATTCGAGATATAGATCACAACGTGGCTCATATTCTATTTTAGAGTAGGTGTTACTCTTGCATTCTTATGTAGTTGGTATCCTCTGAAGAATTTACAGGTTATTTAATTGATTTTATAAAATAACATGGGAGTTACTCAAGAGTTGGTCATAAATTACCTTCTCACTTTCTTGGTTCGACATGGATTAAAAACTTTGCTAAGTACATGTACCTTGCCCTCATCATATCATGAATTGTTATCATCACTGATATTCTCCAAATTCATCCGAGAGAAATTGGGTAAATGAATCATGAAACTGCAAGGCACATCCTTGGGATAAAAAAGAGCATGTTTTAAGACTAGCTATGGCTTCATGGATCAGTCTTTTATAAGACATACTGCTCCTCATACAACTCCTGGGTTTAAAATATCTATTCAGCTCCTCATACAACTCGGGTTTAAAATATCTATGCACTTTGCCCCATCTGAGCAGGAAAGGTTGGTAGAAGCTAAGATATACTTGTGCACGTTGCTCCATCTAAGCAGAAAAGGTTAGTAGAAGCCAAGATATTGGTGTGACCTACACATTCTTGTAGTAAGTTTTGTTGTCTTCTCCTGTTGAAATATTTCCGATGTTTAAATTTGATTCCATGAGAATGTTGGTAGCACTATCTGAGCAGGGAAGTTCGGTAGAAGCTAAGATATACTTATGCACGTTGCCCCATCCCCATCTGATCAGAAAAGGTTGGTAGAAGCCAAGAAATTTGGAATGAACTACTCATTCTTGAAGTAGGTTTTGTTGTCTTCTATTGAAATATTTCCCATGTTTAAATTTGATTCCATGAGAATGGTGATAGTCCCCGAGATGATATTATCTTGTTAAGCTCTAAATCTGGACATGAAGATTATCTCCTTCGAATCTGATAATTCTCAGCTCTAGATTAAATGTTTCTACTTGCATGAAAGTTAATTATTGATGATTTATTTTTTATTCATAATTTTGATGTTGTAATTTTAAAATGTTTCTACTTGCATGAAAGTTAATTATGGTTAATTTTTGTTGATTTCTTTTTTATTCTTAATTTTGATCTTATGTCGGTGAATCTAGAGGTTCAAACTGTAATTCCATGCTTATAATGCGTTATTATTGTCAAATGAACTTCAATAATTGATTTTTGAACAAACAACCTATTACTTTAGGCACTGCTGTTGCCAAATGATCACCTGACAATAACTGATTTCAACAACCTAGTAGCTTAGTCAATTGATTTTCCACATTTCTACTATTCTTAGTTTCTGAAGTCCTAGATTGCTGACATAGATTACTCGGATACAAAGTTTGAGTTATTTTTTTTGCTGACATAGGTGAATTGGTAACTCTTACACATTTTTACTAATCTTAGTGTCTTATGTCCTAGATTGCTGACATAGATTATTTACAGAGTTTTAGTTTTATATA
>APFE030828228.1:111175-127869 GCA_000404065.3 Pinus taeda
GACAAGGTGGTAGCATTAGTGTCATTTTTAATTTGTGAAGGTAATTTTAAATTTTTTGTCAACAATATTATGGAGAAATTAAGTCTATGATTATAAAAGGTGATACTTTTAACTTTGGAAAAAGAAGTTTTATTAATGATATCACTTTTCAAAAGAAAGATAAAAATAGCCACTAAATATGGTTTCTAAAACATAAAACTTCAAATAATTTCAATCAAGTTAGTCATCGAACTTGGTCGTATTTAAAAACAAGTAATCAAATATCAATGTCAAAAACAATAAAAATATAAAATCTCAAAAAACCATCACCACAACATAACATAAGTGTAATGACATGAGACCAATAATTTGAAAAATCACAATTTGAAAAGTCTTCGAAAGAAAATAATGACATAAACATGAGCAACTACAAAAGGCAAATGTCATAAACATAAGCAACTATGTAAGAGTTTGGAGAACTCATTTTCAAATCAATGGAAGAAATCATGCAATGTAAGGAGCACATGTCTTGTTTGAAAAGGCACTAGAGTACCATAAAGCATCGAAACACAATATGAGTGAACCATTTAAGTGGCAAAACATAGTAATTGGGTAGGCAACCTAATGACCCTTGTTATAAGAAAAATGGAGAGACTTGATAATGCGCAGATTCTAGAGTTGGTTAAAGGTTAAGAGATGATGTCTTTGTTGGTTTGATTGATGAGCTCAAAATCATATTTATAATGATATGGGAATATATGCTTAGTTAAGAATGACTTTTGTTTTGATTAATGTTACTTTTTAGCAAGGTATGGACATTGTTTTTTAGAGATTTTACAAATTAGTTTACCCGTAAGATACTATCAGAACAAAGTTGACACATCAAGTACCTCATTTCATTAACCAAATTTGTTATAAATAAGTGGTATGCATTAAGTCCAAGAAGAGCATTTTTGCTTTTGTTGAGGGGAAATCATTAGAGAATACCATCATTGAATATGGGATCTAAGTGAATTTGGAAATGATAAGAGCCATATTTTAATTTCTTCTTCCCACCATTAAAAAATATGTATTGTTTCCTTTGTGGGATTAATTTTATTTCAAAATTTATGGAAATTATGAAACACTTGAATAACATGCTTAAAAAAAATATAGTTCAACACCCGAATAACATGATTAAAAAAATACAGTTCATTTTTGGAGATATTGACATCAAGAATGGATCTCTTAAGGAAAATAATAAAGTTTTGGATGACGCTACCAAAACAAAGTTGACACATCAAGTACCTCACTCATTTCATTAACCAAATTTTTCATAAATATGTGATATGCATAAAGGCCAAGAAAAACATTTTTTCTTTTATTAAGGGGAAATCACTAGGGCATACCGTCACTGAATATGGGATCTAAGTGAATTTCGAAATGATAAGAGCTATATTTTAGTTTCTTCTTCCCACTATAAAAAACTAAATTATGTATTTTTTATTTTGCAAGATTAATTTTATTTCAAATTTAACGGAAATTATGAAACACCCGAATATTAACATGATTAAAAAAATACAGTTCACTTTTGGAGATCTCTCAAGGAAAATAACAAACCATAAAAACATATGCCACATTATATAATTAAATGTGCTATGTTCTTCTTATTCTTATTGAGTATTCTCTTGTAAGTTGGGTTGATGTAAAGTAAAAAGAAATAATAATGAAGAATTTATATTATTGTGCATATATAAGAAATGAGCAATTTAGTTTAACAACAATAAATTTTGAGTGCAAATTTATTGGAGAATTTACAACAATATTCAACTTTGAAATTGATTTACATTTCAAATCCTCAAATGAATCCAATTGAGAATTGAGAATGTCAACCAATTTTGAAAATAAATACTATAGTAAATTGCTCTAAGAAACATATTATCAAACAATCATTCCACATGAATCTTAATCTATCCATAATAAAATTATATAAAAAAATAAAAAAATTTAAAATTCAAACTAAGACAAAACTATTCTCATTTTCTATAAAGTAAAGAAAATATAACTAATAATATTTGGAAATTTATTGTATTAAATTTTGTGATAATACCAAATCATTTATTTATTTATTTTTTCTCGTCTCATGAGAATATTGTATTAAATCAAAATTTGCGTATAGATCACAACCCATATAGTAGGTGAGTACAATGTAAATCGTGTGAGGTTGGTTATACCTGTAACCTAACAACAAACTTTATTTTCAATCTCTATTAGCCATTTTACTATCCTAAAGGACACATGGTCTTTGAAGGTGTAGATTATCCAAAAGACCTATAGATATAAACACAATTTACACTGCACATCAGATCCACAGTTAAGAAATAGTTGTGAGGGAAGGAATACCATTTCTCATTAGGAATCCTACATCCAAGTTTACATCATTATTGGTGAGATCATCTGCAACATAATTGTTCATTCTCAACACATAAAAGATGCTAATAGTAGAGAAAACTAGTTTCAGGTTTTGGATTTGATCAATAATGCTTTGCAACTTGCAATCCTTAGGGAAAGATCCATGAATAAGGTGATGGGTAACCAGTTGCAAGTCTCCCAACACCCCCAAATATTTGATGCTTGTTTTTTTGGATAGAAAGTTCTCTTTCAATAATCCATGTCTTTGCCACATTATTTGTGCAATTGCCTAACCTTAACTCTACTCAATTTGAATTTTTTCAAATAACCCCTCCCTCTTACCGCCCCAATTTTTTATTTTTATTTTTTATAACCAAAACATAAAGTTTATTATATTCAAAAGTTTGCATTTATGGTAATAGGTTACATAGTGTTGGTTACAAATATTTTCCATAAACTCTAGCATTTGCATGAGATTAACAAATTAAGTAGTAAATAATTCAAAGTTGGCTGACATGTGGGGTGCATATCCATGATGTTTACTTGTTGACCGATGGATAGATGCTCATGTTGAATGACTTTAGACGACATTGAAAGTAGTGTGCTTATGTGAATGAGACCCTCATGTCTTCTCAAAACTCTTGCACACCCTTGTTATCCATGCTACCCAAACTTGTATAGCGAAATTCATGAACACAAGCTAAACTAACACTAGAACTTTTGTTGAAAGAAATGCAATGAATGGTATCATAAATTGTTTGAACCCAAATGTCCACAATAACAAATTTATTAAAATAAATACATGTTACAATTATAACATTATACTGAGTTGGCAAGAACTATGATTTCAAAATGAGAACTCAATGTCAAAAAATCCATATTTGTGTTAAAAATATGAAAACCAAACCTCAAATGAAAAATTGGTGTTGTTAGAATCAATGTTTTTCTCAACCTTAAAATTACAACTTTTTGTCACCATAATCTTAAGTATATGTAAATATGGAGTTAAATTTTTTAAAATCAACTCTAATTGAAAAATGATGCATTCAAAATCACCATTTTTTAGTGGTTATTTTTGGGTTTGACCTACATTTTATTTGAAATCATGGTTTTGGAATTTGGTATTGTTGCAAACAAAAACCTTAAAATTGACCTTCAAATAAAAATAAAAATAGGTGCTACTAGTAACCCCCAATTTTTTGAAGGTAAAATTATCGCTTTTGAAATTATGGTTTTGACAATTGCTACCATTGCAAATAAAACCTTCAAATGGATCCTTGAATAAAAAGGTGGTGCGGCTAGTAACACCTCATTTTTCAGATTTCAAGATTAAACTTATTACCATGACATCGCAATTAGTGTTGTTGTGAACAGAAATTTCAAAATTAACACTTAAATGAAAAAACATATATGCCTATATAAACATAGAATAACAAAAATAAGTTAAAAAATGATACATGTACATGCATGATAAATGAGGAAAAAATAAATAAAAACATTATTATAAATTAAAAAATAAAAATAAGTGAAAATTTAAAATAAAAATAAGATGCTAAATAAATAAATGGATTGGAAATCCAAATTAAGGGGAAAAACAATGAATTATATCAAGTTAATATATATATATGAGGATGATGATTAACATCCATGAAGACCAATGTGGTCTATCAAACCTTAAGAAAGTAAGAAATTAATTGAGTCTCTTTAATATTTTATTTCTATGATCAAAGAGAAAGGAAAAAAGGGTTCCTAGATCACTATAGTTGTGTAGACTTAACAAGTTAAGAAGGTTGGTAGTGTGACAAATGTTTTGGAAATGAGAATGAATGTAAGAGCTAGACAATCCAAGAGAAAGTGCTTTTCATCTTCAACCCTTTTAGTATCGCAAAAATGACATATTCTTTCATCCCAAGGTGTTTTGGGAATAAATCAATGTTCGATTTCACTTTGAAGCTCATGAGAATTAGTTCTTATCCTCACAATGTTCATTTTCTTCTTATCAATAATTCTGTTTAGCAATGGTGGAGTTGATCACCTCCTTATAATACTTTAGCTTCCTTTCGCCCTCTAGCTTATTATTATCCCACAACTTATCCTTAAATTTGGAAGTAATAGTATTTTTAATATTATCTTTCTCTAAGATGATCTCCTTCTTTATTCTCTAATGGCCAAATTAAGATTAGACATCCTTGTCCACCTCAATGTTGAAAACTAAAATCATTCTTTGTGTTTAAAATAAATTAAAAAAAGAAAATAAAAGTATAGGGAAGAATGTGTAATAATATAATATAGTAATATAATTTTTGATAAAGGGTTCAAGAATTTCTATTTAAAAAAAAATTAAATATTAATGAAAGATAATTACGATGATTGGATTAATTTGTTTTTTTCGCCCAATCATCGAAATAAAAACCAAATCTTACTGTATATATATATATGGGTTATTCGATTTACACATAGCAATCTCTATAATCCAGTTTAAAAAGATTATCATTACATACATATGTAGCAAGTCCCAATTTTTTCTACAACCATTAAATAATGAAGGTAGACTAAATAGGAAGTGCACGAATGAGTAGTTATGTGAACAAAGCTATTTTGCGTAAATGAAAATTGTGATTTTAAGATGTGAATTTTTCAATCCAAAATACTTTGATTTTGTATTAAAAAATATAAAAAAATATTTTAATAGATTAAAATTCTCAAATATGAAAATGGTGATACAACATAATATATTTTAGAGTTAAAATTCTAACATTTTTCGAATATGGAATTAACTTAGACTAAATATTTTGACGACTAAAAAACTTAAAATTAAATTGAAAGGTCGTTTTATTGAAAACAATTTTCTGATTTTTAAAGGTTAAAATTAGCTATCTAACTATTCTATGTTTTGAATTTTTTGAGTGGAATTGTATTATACAATTGTATTAGATCTTTGATTGTTTAAAATGCATTTTTAATTGCATAAATAAATTCAACAACCTAAACTTCTAAAATAATTAAATTGTATAGATTTCACAAATCAAACCTGTAAATTTAAGATAAAATCAATTGAAAAATATACTCAAAAATATTCCAAAATATAAAACAATTATATTACAACTTAAAATTATAATTCATTTAAAATCATAAGAAACTTAATTTTGCGTTAAAATATATTACAATTGTTAAATTGTAAATAAAAAAAAAAATAATATTTAAAAACACAACAAATACCTTTAATAAAAATAAAATAAAATAAAAATAGATCCAAAATATATTTAATATAACTTTGAAAAAACGGAAAAACAAAACCCAATCAAACTAAATACCTTAAAAAAATAAAATAAAATCAAAATAATAAAAAATAATTTAAAAAAGACGTGGAAAAAAGGAAAAACAAAAACCCACAACACGTAACGGCTAAAAGCGGAGGTGGTGCTCGGGGCCTATGCCGTGTGTGTTTTTGGCTTTTGTAAATTATATCTTATTTTGTTTGGGAATTTCTTTTAAAGTTATTATTGTATTTATATTTTAATATTATTTGTAATTATTGAAATAAAGTTATATTTTATTAAATTTAAAAATATTACATTTAAATTAAATTTGTTAAATTTTGATTATTTTTAGTTTATTTATTTTTAGTTAACTTGAATTTTGAAGTTTTTATTATATATTTTTTCCTCAGAATAGTTCCTTTTTATTTTTTAAAATTTTGTATTTTATGGTTTTTAGGTTATTATACGAAGACTTATTATACAAAGATTATCTATTACATAGTAATGATAGAGAATATCAATAATTAAATCGATGCACAGAAAGAAGTGATTTTTCAGTTGAAACTAACCAAACTAAGTCATTGGAATTTGAGGCACTATCCATGTTTGTTTTAGGTTGCAATTATGGTGATGTTATAGGTTTAAATTTGGAAATCGTTAAGAAAACCAATATTCAAACACATTTCTTAGTGGAGAGACAGATTTCTTATTAATTATGTGAGGCCATATAAACTAAAATGGAATGGATAAGCATCAATTCACAATAAACATCAAAACACATAGTAATACATCTCACATTGCTAAAATTAAAAAAAATCTTAAAAACTAATTTTCATTAGTTATAAAAAAAATTAATATAGTTAAATATATACATTAAAAAAAACATGGAACAAGATCCTTAATCATAGAAAATTACTCTCACTCACCATAAAAATTCTTAATTTGTAAATAGGCTTTGTTGCAATACCATGGGTCAATACCATGCCTTATCAATACCACATGCCCAAAAATCCATAACTTATTTCATGTGCAACTTGTTCATATGCCATTTTAAAAAATTAATCAATTTAATTAAAAGAGAAAATAACATAAATAATTTGGAGATAAATCTAAACCTTTGATTTGTGTATACTCTGCAAATATTTTGTGGAGGTTAAATTCCTACCACCCACCTAATAATTATTGATAATCAAATTAAAATTCTTGAAGCCCTATAATCTCAATGAAGGAAGAACACAACATAGATGATTGGTCTAATCTAAAAGAAAATAGACATGCCTATGGGGCTTAATCAGGGATGTAATGTGCCCCACTTGTCAATCTTGGCCAAGAACCATCTCTAAATGAATGTTTTCTCATTGACATGTAATGGTAGAATGGAATTTTAGCCAACATAGTCCTAATCTTTTTTATTGCAATTTTTGTCAATGCCACCCCCCATATTTCTAATTACTAAATACAAGCCTAGGGAGCTTTAGATTAGACCAATCATCTATGTTGTGTTCTTCCTTCATAAAGAATATAGAGATTACAAATTTTTAATTTAATTATCAATAATTTTTTTTGTAAGCAAATGTATTTACATTATATTAACAGGCAAAAATGTACATATTTACATCCATGAGAGCATTCTTCGCCTCTGAATGAGGAAACCAGAGATAAGAACTAGAAGTCTTTGCCCCAAAAAGGGGAAACCAGAGCTAAAGAGGCTTACAAATAAACTGAAAGTTATCAAAATAAAGGGCATAAGACCTAGCATCTTTGTAACTTGCATTTGTTAACCAAAATTGATGGGGTGCCAAAAGAACATCAACGAGCCTCATGGTTTTGTGCCTCATAATCGCTAACCAAACCAAAATAGCCAATGTTGGGTGATCACCACTGAGCCAAACCAGACTAAATATTACCAACCTGAGACTCGAGAGTCGTCATGGAGCTAGAAGGTTAGAATTTTCTGCAATGGAACAACATAGTCGCCACACCAGAGCCACACTGAACCTGAGCATTGCCATGTGCTTGCGCATTGCTGAAGTCCGCAAGAAGTTCCTCCAAGATGTAACAACCATAGGGACTAAGACGGGGAACAGAGGGGATGCGGTTGTCAGCTATTGCAGGGATGGGAGTGTGGGTGGATAGGGGAAGAGCCACATGAGCGCTAGTAACAGGCGGAGATGAGGAGCTGACAGGCGAGTAGCACAAGGGAGAGGGAGCAGGTCAAGAGGGAGATGGGATGTTGGATGGAAATTCAATTTTTGAGGTCTCTAACCAAGCACTTGAGGAAGGAGGAGGAGTTACTTTGATGGGTAGAGCTCTCTACAATCCAACTAAAGGCTTTTAGGTTCTCTTGAGCTCTCTCCTTGCGCTGGTGAGCTAGGAGGTTCCAAAGGGCCCAGAGTGTTGAACAACCTCTGCGAGTCTCTTCCTCCTCCATGGCAAGGACCTCTCTCCTAATGGAATTAGAAATGCCATAATCAAACATGGCTGTGACAGAGGCTTTGTCAAAGGTGGTGGAGGGACGTCCACGACCTCTGCCTCTGTTGTGATTTATCATTGGGTGGCAGTAGGGCATGTCATAGAGCCGGAGCTGGAGGAGACGGAGGGAACCTTGGAGAGAATAACCAGGGGAGAATGATGCCTAGATGAGAGAATAACCATCGTCCTTGTCTTTTTATTGTTGGAGTGAGCATGCAGGAGAGCCTCGGACGGGGACTACAAGTGCTAGCAAGTAAATTTACGAGCCATAGCTGCCACTTGTTGGAGTTGCGCTAGGTGGTAACTGTCATTGATGGATTTGGGGAGTCACGCCACTCCTCCCACGAGCACCCCGATCCAGGGAATTATCAATAATTATTATGGTAGGGATTATAATTTAGTTCATTCTTATGATTTTTTTGACTTTTAGCAACTTGAGACGCAAGTGTTTTGATGCTTATTATAAATTAATACTTATGAACATTTACCAAATATTTAATTTATATGATTTCCCTAGTTTTAATATAATAACCCCTCTTTTCTAAAGATAATGTGTAAATTGCATTCTTTTTCTTCGGTAAGAAAAAAACACTACATCTATTTTAGTAAGTATAAACTAGTACATCTGTCCAGGAACATAATACATTTGTGCATATCATCCTTATAGATCTTTTCTCAAGCATATGTGACATACAATTCTATCTCATCAC
Source organism: Pinus taeda (assembly GCA_000404065.3). NCBI lineage: Eukaryota > Viridiplantae > Streptophyta > Pinopsida > Pinales > Pinaceae > Pinus > Pinus taeda. The sequence goes on from APFE030828228.1 coordinate 119,988, forward strand.
CATCAAACAGGTTACAGTAAATAAAATGTATCAACTATTCTAATATAAAACAGACATATACTTCATCAGCTATACATTCAGTGATCCCACATAGTAGTGTTGTCCTAAACAGACAAAAAGAACAAAAACACAAAAGCAAGCCAAAATATCCATCATCTACATAAGGCGAGACATAACATAATTATACTATCTAGGGAGGGGTAAATTCCCCACATCCAAAACAATGTTTCCCAATCTTATCGCTATATGCATCCCGTCCATTGTATCCATTAATCCCATCTTTGACAACTTATCAACATTTTGATTGTATTCCCTCCCAATGTGCTGAATCGAGTAGCCACTATGGGAGCTCCATAAAATCCTAATACGATTGAGCCATCTTTGTAGGTGGAGTGGTATGATATTGTTTTTCCCCAAAATGTGTTCAATGATAACCATTGAGTTGCCAAATATGTGAATATTGGGGATGTCCAAATATGTAGTAAAATAGAGAAGTCCCCATATAACTATAATTTCGACCTTCATATTTGTACCCCAGCCAACACTCCAATGTACCCAGTATTCCTGTTCCTCCGATAGTCTGAGCCAAAAACCACATCCACAAACATCCCTTTGTGCTGCCCCATCAAAAGAAGCAGCCGGATATATATCCCCAAGACTAGGCTTCTTAATAGTAGAGCTCATAGTATCCTTTTTGTTATCCATAGAAAAGTGATACCACTCAAGGATTCGATCCATGACCTGTGTTGAATGTTCTCTGAAATTTTCAAATAAAATCCTGTTGCGCCATCACCATATTTTCTAGAAAATAGTTAATGGAATGGTCGCCATATAATATTTTGTTTTCTCCACTAGCTTAAGCATTTCGAGATGTTTGAGAAGTTTTTAAGTGGGAAACCAATATACTGCGGAATATAGCACTAGATCTTCATAGCTATCGGACAAGTGTGGAATAAATGTACATTATTTTCTGCCGCTAACCTACACAAGACACATACTCCTGGTCCTTGCCAATTTCTCTTATGTATATTTTCCCAAGTTAAATTCTTGTTTTTCCATACAAGCCATGCAAATACACTGATTTTAATGGGGATTTTTGTTTTCCAGAATTTATAAAATTCAATACCTCGTTACTGTGTGACCCTTGCAGACACAAGGAGTTGTATATATCTGCCACAACTATGCAACCAATCTTCATCTTACCCCGCCAGGTAATCCTGTCACCACCAACCTCCTATCCGATACCTGCCCATCACAACTCGGATCAGATCCGATCGCATTATCCAGCCAACTATTTTCCAACCCCATCTTATTCGCCTTTTTTAAGATAGGATAGTGACCATTCCATGTAGAGATGGTTTGGTCCCAATAAAATATACCCATACTATGAATGTGTTGTATAAGTGCCTCCGTGATTGGTAAATCACTATTAAAACCCAATATGTTGTCCAGTCCAATCAGAGTCCGGTGCCGCGAACCAAAAGCCTAGCATAAGTTTTGAAGGAAACAATGACTGATTTTATTAAAGTTGCGCCAAATAGCAAACCCTGAAGGAGTTCTTATGAGGTCTGGACGCATCTAAACAACGAAAACTTGATCCTTTAGATATTTGTGTTTTATAATATTGCTCCATATGCCTCCACTAAATATTCCCCTCCACAGAGATTTTGTAACAACGCCCATCTAAATAGTCTCAAATCCAGGATACCCCATCCTCCCATCCTTTTTGGAGTGGTGATTGTGGCAAGTTTTGTCAAATGACATTTTTGCTTGGTAATACCACCCGTCCAGATATAGTGTGCCATGATTCTATTTAGTTTCTCGATGATAACAACCAGTATACAATATTAGTGTGCCCAGTACACACTCAACTGTGTAATCATAGATTGAGAGAGAGTGATGCATCCCCCCAGTGAAAGGCATCTATTCTCCCAACACAAAATCCTTTTATAATACTGATCCACTAGCCACATCCAGTCAATAAGTTTGTATTTGTCGGGTTTTATATGATATCCCAAGTATTTTAAGCCTCCCTCCATATTATTAGTGCCAATATAAAAAATGTCCTTTATGAACTCAATATCCTCCTGTACGCAGCTACCATATAGAATGATAGATTTCTGAAAGTTCGTATAGAGCCCCGAAGCATTTCCAAATCTGACAAATATATAAGATAAAGCCATTCACACAATCCTATTTATCATGCCCATAATCAAAACATCATCCACGAAAAAACTGAGGGAAACCTTGATGTTGCGACCCATAACCAAAGAAGAGAAAATACTAGTCACCACAACATGCTTGATATGCACACTGAGACCATCCATAGCCAATATGAAAAGTAACAGATATAGGGAGAAACCCTGTCTGAGTCCACGGCCTGCCGCGAAGTATTAAGTGGGAAATCCATTGATTATAACAACATATCGCACATTGGTAATACAAGCCATAATCCATTCTACATTTCTAGTCAGTAACCCTATTTTGTATAAAACCATTCTCAAGTATCCCCAGTCAAGACAATCATATGCCTTTTGTAGATCAAACTTCATGACAACAACATTTAATTTTATTATATGTATGGTATGCAAGCATTCCTGTGCAATGGCGACAACATCCTAGATTTGTCTATTTTGTAAAAAAACAAATTGTTTAGGCGATACGTGTTGAGATAGAGTGAGCTTCATCCTGTCAGCAATAGTTTTTGATATAATCTTATAAATAAGATTACACAGTGAGATCGATCTAAAATCCGAGAAGGTTCCAGTGGATGACCCATTTGGAATGAGAGAAATATAAGTCGAATTTATATGTAAATGTATATACCCGCGGATTCTTGTTTCTTCAACCATGGCCAAAATATCCCCCTAGAAAATGTCATAGAAATGTGTAAATAACTCAACAGTCCATCCATCAGATCTCAAAAATTTGTCTTTCTTAATTGATTTAAGGGTCCCCATGATTTCCTCCCCAGTGACGTCCTTGTAAAGTGCCTCATTTGTAGCAGCGTCAAACATATTTGGATTACATCCACCCCCTAGATCTGGTCCTCTACATTGTTCGCCACCCTTTTCCTGTATGCTGAATCAAAATGCTGTACAGTCGCCCTACAAATCTCTTCTTGTGTGAGACATTTGTTTCCATATGAATCCTTAATCTCCCATATGACGTTTATGTTCCTTCTGTGGTTGGCGAAACTATGAAATAATTTGGTGTTTCTATCGCCTTCTTGGATCCAAATTTCTCTTCTTTTAAGCCTCCATGTAGCCTCCCGAAGCTTCAGAATTTGATTTATCTTCATTTCTAATCACTGTATGTCCATCTTTATAGATGCTGGGGGGTTTGGGAGAATGAGCAGTTGCTGTAGCTTATCTAGAGCCACAATGATATCATTTAATTCCATCTTCATTTGGGCCTTCTTCAGCCTGTCCCAATTCTTGGCCACCACCTTTAAATCCATGAACTTGTTTATAATATTTGTCATAGGTGAAGAATCTTGAGCTTGATCCTTTTGCCAACATTCCCTCACAAGAGCATGGAAATCAGGGTCCATTAATCAAATTCGGTTGAATTTAAAAGGAACCCCATATCTGAGACTCCCCTGCCGCCACAGAAGAATAATGGGTCTATGATCCGAAATAAAAATTACTTATGATGTGTGACTATACAAACCCAAGTATGTCCACTAGTTCTTCATGTAGAAGGAACTTATCTAGTTGTTTAGCAACATAACCATTACCCACCCTCCCATTATCCCAGGTAGGACCAATCTTGGGTGGACAAATATCAACAAAGTTGTGGTCCATGATAATATCTTTAAACATATCAACCATAGTATCAACTTTTCTGGTACCTCCCCATATCTCGTCCATCCCAATAGTGCAATTCATATCTCCAGCCATAATGAGGGTCTGAATAACTTAGAAGCAACCAATCCTTCCTAGAATATGAGATGGTCTTTGTACGAGGCATATATGTTAAGAATATGAATGCGTCCTGGGAAACCTCTAATACAATTGGCAAGCAATATACCCACAAAACAAGAGAAAACCTTCATATGAACCCATCTAGGGTCTCATAAGGCAGCCAATCCACCCAATTGACTAGCAGCGTCAGTTGCAACCATGTACCAATCCGGGAGCATTTAATTGAAGTAAACAATCGCATGTTGTGCCGATTGCATAGTATCATGAATAAGAATAATATAGGGGCAGGAGGAAAGGAAGTTATTTGAGAGCCAAGAATTTCAGAGTGGCCCTCAGTCCCTGAATGTTCATAGATAAAATGAAGTTCATGAGAGTCCGGAGGAGGGCACATTTTCTCTAAAGGCCCATGTAGGGATGGATGAAGCAATGTGAACATCTACCAGAACATTAAATTCAGAAGGACTGAAAGGGATAGCCCTAGCACGACCCCTAAAATGGCGGCTATCCCGACCTTTTTTTGTGACGAACAGTGATATTACCCACATAATTGGGACTGATAAGTGGAGATGTCGCACCATAGGGTTTATGAATGGTAAGAGAGCAAAGATCCAAGGTCTTACGATGTAATAAAAATTCCAAGTCATTGTCCACTGAGTTGATAGGAGAAGATACAATGGACCGTGGCAATATAGGACGGGTCCTGGTCACCGGAGAAGTTTGTTGAACAAGTTGTGAATAGTTTTCAGGTAAGTACATAATATGTGATGGGGAGGTATCACCATGTGACATTAGGAGAGGAGGCATCATCCATAATGATGATGGGTCCATACAAGAAAAAGGTAAATTCTTGTTCGACATGGGCAGTGAGTCATCAGACAGTGGAGTTCCAATACCTTTAGAGTTAATAAGAGACTAGGGAACCTCAATAGGAACGGGATTTATGCATTTTCGAGATATAATGCCAGAATTAGTGAAGGGGAAAGACAAAGATGATGTACCTGATATATCATGTTTATCGCCCGATATATTTGTTGGCATTATGACATAGGTTTGGCACTATGGCACAGGTATTGTCCTTGATGGCAACTCACTCAAAAAATCACTTAGATGACAGTTCAGGCTCATAGACTCTCAGGATAAAGGATAAGAAAGTATACACAGGTTCCCATTTACCAAGCCGTGTATACACGTGGATTCATAGACCAAAAAGCGCGTATGTGTATACACGCACTTTCATGCACAAAAAAGCGCATACAGTTTGGAAATCTTGGTTTTTGGTCCTTGGTATTTGGAGCTATGGTTTTGAACCATGGTATCTCATTTGAAGAGTTGAACCCAGGTATTGGTTCTAAGTGGTTTTGGACCATAGTATTAAGTAAGGACTAATACTATAAAAGGGGAAGGAGATCATTAGGCAAGGACACTCAAGGATTGAATATCTTATGAAGAGCAAGATCTAGAATACTGGTCATTGGGTTATGGTGCATATCTGGATTTGAATCAAGGAGGAACCTAAGCACTAGAAGAAGGATAAGTTCTATTGATGGGTCAAGATCTTAAGGCTTGAGGAGAAGTATCTTTGTGTGATTTTGATTTGTTATATTTGGCGCATGACTTGATCTATAAATCTGATGATCTGGGTATAATTGATGTTTGAATAGTTGAAAAGGGTAAATTATCTTTTATAGATCTGTACGTAGGTTCAACATAGAAAAGGCGCGTATACACGCTGGTTCGGTAATTCAAAACGGCGTATACGCAGGTTTTCCTTAATATAACAATGTTTGCACGCAGTTTCTAGATATTGAAGTAGCGTATGTCTCATAAAATATGTTTTAGCTACTTCTGTTTATTGCTGCAGTGTTCTGGGTTCAAGATTGGTTTCTAGTTACTGTTACTGTATTCTAGCTAAAGCATTTAGAGAAGTGATTGTTTGATTCAGTTTTTGGTTGGTGCAAAGGAGATTGGTTGATGCAGATATATTTGATGTTTGATCGATGTTATTGATGGATCCAATTTGAAAATTTATGAAACGTGGTCCTTGGAAGAAAATAAAATGTTGTAGCCTTCTGTAGGTCAGCACCTACGTACTAGTACATCAGCTAGTACAAGAGCTAAGGGGGTTGTGGCTTCCTTCTAGGAGAAGTTGGAGAATGAGAGAACGTTGTAGCCTTATGCAGGTAAAAGCCTGCGTACTGGTATAAGACTACACCAATACATAAAGATTGTAAAAAAAAGTTTCTTATTAAAAGAAGATAGAGACGAATTGCAGCAGGTGGTTTTCACCCACATTGGGTTTCCACCTTATATCTTGTGTTCATGTGTGTGATTGTCTGCACTATTTACTACACTTGATTACTATTTTATGGTTCTAACACATAGATTAAGGTCAACTAACTAAATTGGAAGTCTGTAAGATATACGCGGTTTTCTCTAAACGCAGTTGCATATAATACGCAGGTTGAATTAACAGAAGTAGCGTATATCAATTTGTTTATGGAAATGAAAAAATTGTTAAATTGCTAACACTGATTCACCTCCCCTCTCAGTATTATTTCCAACAACTGGTATTAGAGCAGGTACTTCAGAAGAAGCATGATCGCTTGAAGGAAGATCTATCATCATGAGCAACTACGAAAAAGAGGCATCCATCAGGCCACCAATTTTTGATGGGAGTAACTTCACCTATTGGAAGTAAGAACCGCAACCTATCTTCAATCTCTTGGAATAGAAGTTTGGGATATCGTGGAAGGAGGGCACACATTTCCAGCAGCAACTCCTACAAATACGACAGGTAAAAAGCAATATGAAACAAATGCAAAGGGACCAAATGGATATTCAAAAACAAGCTGAATGAAAATGGAGATGTTATTAGAAACAAGGCTAGACTTGTTTGTAAAGGGTATGCTCAACAAGAAGGTATAGACTTTGAAGAAACTTTGCATCGGTTGCCAGACTTGAAGCCATAAGAATGTTCCTTGCTGTTTCTAGCTTTCAGAAGTTCAAAGTATATCAAATGGATGTGAAATCTACCTTTCTAAATGGAGACTTAAAAAAAGAAGTGTATATTGAGCAACCAGATGGATTTATCCTTGGAAATGGTCCAAAACTTGTATGCAGACTCAGAAAACCTCTCCATGGTCTTAAATAGGCTCCAAGGGCTTGGTATTATCTTCTGGACAAATACCTCCATCAACAAGGTTTTTCAAAAGGATCAGCGGATAGCAATATAAATTGACAATGATAAATTGCTAATACTTGTTGTGTATGTTGATGATATCATATTTGGTAGCAAGGAAGAAGCCATGAGTCAAAACTTTTCTTTGGTGATGCAAAAAGAATTTGAAATGTCCCTGCTTGGTGAGCTCACATAATTTCTTGGTTTACAAGTCCAACGAAACAAAGACGATATCTTTCTATCACAAACCAAGTACCTCAAGTAGATCTTGAAGAAATATGGCATGGAAGATTCGAAACCAGTATGTATCCCTATGGTGACAGGATGTAGCCTCAGCGCAAATGATGAATCAACAGTAGTACATCAACCAACCTATAGATCCATGATTGGTAGTTTGCTCTATCTGACAGGTGCCCGACCAGACATCATGCATACAATGGGAATAGTTGGAAGATTGCAGGGAAATCCAAAAGAAGCACACCTTCAGGCAGTTAAAAGGATTTTCAGATATCTTCAAGGAACACAAAACTACGGCTTATGGTATCCTAGAGATACAAATCTCACACTTCATTTATATACAGATGCAGATTGGGCAGGAAGCATGGATGACAGAAAAAGCACTAGTGGTGGTGCATTCTTTATGGGTTCCAGATTAGTATCTTGGTTCAGCAAGAAAAAAGTTCAATTGCATTATCTACATCTGAAGTAGAATATGTGGCTGCTGCATCTTGCTGCACACAACTCCTTTGGATGATGCAAACATTGCAAGACATTCAAA
>APFE030828231.1:4924-16828 GCA_000404065.3 Pinus taeda
GATGTTTCAGAAGCGAAAAAAAACACAGATTTGAGACGAAATCACACTAAACATTGGGTTCAAATTTCAGAGATTTTTGCACTATCTTTACGGAGATATGATCTGAGGAAGTTGGCCTTTTTACAAACTCCTGAATTAGATTCCAAACAGGTGACCTGGGGAAAAATGTCATAACTTTCTCTCTGAGCATCGGATTGAAATTTTGTAAGAAGGTATAGAAAGAGAACGGATTGTAGTTTCCTTTATATATATTTCAGATCCAAAGGTCGAAAAAGTGACACGTGGCACATCGTACAAGTTCGCTCTATTGAACTAGTCTATAATCAGGTCATTGTTGGAGGTTTGGTATAACTCTTCCTTGGAGAACCCAATTTGGATCAGACTAGTGGCATTGGAAAGAGGAAACAGAGGGCTACTGCAGGTCTCCATTTCAAAACTTAAAGATCCGAAAGTACAAATTTATAGTCATTTCAAGATCGAGCTCCTAAAATCAAGAAAAAGCAAGACGAGGAAGTCTGATGGCAAGGATTCGGTAAATTGGATACTTCAGATGGAGCAATATTTTGATCTACATGGTGTACCACTGTTACAAAAGGTATGTATTGTATCTTCATATTTAGAACCAAATCAATTTTTATTGTACAAAGGACTTTGTTCTCATAAACAACTTGTTATATGGTCAATTTTCACGGAGGAAATGATAGCACATTATGAGGATAAAAAGAGCAACACCTTCTTTAGAGCAATGCCACAACAATTGGAAAGAGTAAAAGGGAATTTTACATAGTGGAAAGTAAAATCATGGCAAAAAGGAAGTCTACCCCTCACAACTATAAAGATGGAAGTGTTTTTTCTCCTAGCCTTCCACAACCTACAAGGGTTACACCACAACAATTGGAAGAAAAAAGAGAAAACGAGCTTAGTTACAATTGTGATAGGAAATGCACTAAATGTCATAAGTGTGCTGAGAAGAAATTATTTACATAAAGTATAAAGAGGAGGAAGAAAAGGATCAAGAAACATGAAAAGAAGAGGATATACGCCAAGCCCCAACCCATGAGAAAGAAGAAGTGAATCAGACCGTATCGTGTAAAGCATTAGAAAGAATTACCACTCCTCAAACTCTCAAGATAGAAGGAAATATCAAGAAGAAAAAGGTGCAAGAAGTGAAAGATCACATGGAGAAAGAAGAAATCAATACAACCATATCTTGTATTTCATTGGTAGGAATTACCACTCCTCAAACTATCAAGATAAAAGGGCATATCAAGAAGAAAAATGTTCAAGAAGTGAAAGATCACATCGAGCATCAAGAAATGAGTCCGACCATATCTTTTAAAGGATTGGAAGAAATTACCACTCTTCAAACTCTAAAGATAGAAGGACATATCAAGAAGAAAAATGTTCAAGTAGTGGAAGATCACGTTGAGCATCAACAACAAGTTCTCCAACTTTTAAAGGATAATGCCACTTTGGTGAAAAATCGAATGAAACAATAGGTAGATCAACATTGTAGTGAAAAATGTTTTGATGTATGTGATTGTATATTTTTACTGCTACATCTCAAGCAAGCTATTTATGAGAGGGAAATGTTGGCAATACTATATGCACTTAAGAAATGGTGACCTTACTGAATGGGAAGACACTTCAAGGTCAAAATGGATCATAATAGTCTTAAACACTTTTTAGAACAACTATTATCTTTAGAAGAACAAAAAAATGGGTCACAAATATGTTGGGTTATGACTTTGACATCATCTAGAGAAAAGGGAAGCAAAATTTTATTGCAGATGCACTCTCAAGAAAGGATGAGGACGTGGAAGCATTATTTTGTGTTATTTCTATTATCCAACTAGATTGGATAACTGAAGCAAGGGATGAATGGAAGAAGGACGACGAGGTATGGCCACTCATTAAAAAGTTGTAGAATATTCCAATTCAAACAATATTGCCAGAACTTGTAGAGGAAGGAAATGTCAAATTGAAACCTGGAGCAGTCACAGAAACAAGAACCTGGCAACTACGAAATTGATCAATTTCAGAGTATCTCATCAAGTGGAAGAACTTACCCTCCGAATATTCCACATGGGAGGACAAGAATTTTAGATAGAATCATCAAGAACTACTCAAGTGTTGAGGACAACACTTTTTGAAGGAAAGGGGAATGTTAGGCCCCTATACTACTAGTGTAACCCCTTATTGTTATTATTACAACCCCTTATTATATTTTTGTACCCATGTAGTCCTAATATTGTTATTATTGTGCCCCATAGAAGCCCACTATTGTTATTATTGCACCCTTACATTATTATTGTTGAGTCAGCTCTGATTATATTATGACCCCTTAGACTCCTATATATAGAAAGGAGGTCTTGTCATTTGTATCATCCAAGAATTGCTCATTTATGTAATGTAAATGAGGTTCCCCCTTGAAGAGGCTGATTTCTAAGGCGTTGATCTACCTTTTCTATCTTTTTGTGAGCTGGTTTCATAACAAAGAAAGTATATTTTCAAAAATAAACCTCATATTTGATTATCACTAGTTTGGATTTAAAGAGGAGGGCATACCAAATTCAACTTTCTACAAAAGGTATGGACATTATGACTTTATAGTATTAACCTTTGGACTTACAAACACACCTACTACCATCATGTGTTTGATGGACAATGTGTTTAATAAGTTTTTGGATAAATTTGTACTAATATTTTTGGATTATTTATTAATCTATTCCAAGACCTAGGAGGAGCACAAAAATCCCTTGGAAATAGTGTTATAGGCCCTATGTGAACAAAAGTTTTATGCTACATTTAGCAAGTAAGAGTTTTACAAGGATAATATACAATATCCTGGTCATGTAATATCAAAATAGGGAATAACAATGGACCCCAAAAACTTAAGGTCATCCTTGATTGGCCAGTTCTAAATGATGTGTTAGGTCAATATAATACTAGTATATTCCCTTATTATTGTTGTCATTTTTATTTTTGTGCCCATGTTGTCTCCATTTTTTATTACTGTGCCTCATGGAAGCTCACTATTGTTATTTGTGTTCCCTTACATTATTATTGTTATGTCAGCTTTGATTATATTGTGACCCCTTAGACTCCTATATATAAAAAGGAGGTCTTGTCATTTAAATCATCCTATAATTGTTCTTATGCAATGTAAATGAGGTTTCCCCTTAAAGATGCTGATTTTGAAGTTGTTGATCTATCTTTTCTTCTATTTTGTCAGTTGTTTGCATAACATTTGGTATCAGAGGTTTGGATTCTAGGGTTTCACTGCTTCAAATAGGCCATCGTGGAATTTTGTCTATAATTTTTTTTCTACAAAGTCTTAGAAGCATAAATTAAAACCCATTTGAGAGAAAATATTGACGAACCACGGGTACAAACTTAAGATCTTGTCTCACTATATTTTCGGAGATATTTTCCAAGTAAGTTAGCGTTTTTCCAAGCTCCCAAATTATATCTCAAACAATCGGCTTGGAGAAAATAGTTATAAATTTCTCTTTGAGAATTAGATTGAAATTGTGTAAAAAGTTACAAAAATATGATGGAATTTAGTTTTATGTGTATCGTTACTTGGTCTAAAATTAGAAATAGTAACACGTGGCACTTTGTACAAGTTCTCTCTACTAAACTAGTCTATAATCAGGTCATCCTGCGATATTCGGAATAACTTTTTCTTGGATATTCCAATATTGATCATACTTATGGGGTTGGAAATATAAATCATAGGGCTACCTCAGAATGTAATTTCAGACCTTGGAGATACACAGTTATAGAGATACAATAGATTTAATATCAAACTCCTAGAAAGCGAAAAAATGTGTGTACTCTTTTTAAAATTTTGCATAAGTTTGGTTTGAAAAATTAGTTTGAAGGAATTAAAAGGGCATAGTGAAGAATAGTTATCATTAATTGATGCCCTGAAGAAAGAAAATTGAAACACCTAGTAATCAACCTGAACGATCTAGCATAAGTCATGAAGAAGAGGAAGAAATGCAACATGATATTTCAAAATTACGAGACCAAATGCAACAAATTTCACTCCCACAGAAAGTAATAGAGGCTAAGATGGATGGTTTAAATAAAGGCATGGAAACTAAGATGAATGGCATGGAATCTAAGATGGATGGCATGGAATCTAAGATGGATGGTTTAGAAGTAAACATTGAATATTTGAAGAAAGACATGGAAGATTTGAAATGAGGTTTGACAAAGTTGCTACAAGAAATGCTTCATAATGGTGAAAAGGTAGTAGAGGAAACTCATAATGAAAAAAAAAAAATGTTAGTCATGATTTCATAGACTCTAAAATTGGATTGAAGACCCACCATGTTCTGAAGATCAATATGAGGAAGTTTGATGGCAAGGATCCCGTAACATGGATACTACAGATGAAGCAATATTTCAATCTGCATAATTTGCAAAATACACGAAAGGTGTGCATTGGTACTTTATATTTGGAACCCAATCAGTTTGTATGGTATCAATGGACTTTCTGTCGCATACAAATTGTCACTGGGAAATTTTTATGGAAGAAATGATAGGACATTATGAGGATACAAAAATAAACACCTTTTTTAGCCAATTGATAAATCTCAAACAAAAGGGTTCAATGGTGGAGCACATTGAGGACATCCAAAAATTGAATATAAGGGTAAAATATTCCAGAGTAGCATAGGATTGATGTGTTCATAGGGAATCTAAAGGATATCATCCAACATGAGGTTCACCTTTGGGAACCTAATTCACTGGAGAAGAAATTTGGGTTGGCAACAAATATTGAAATAAAAATTATGACAACAAGGAAGCCTACCAATCACAACTATAAATAGGAAAGTGTTGTTTCCCCTAGACTTCCACCACCTACAAGGCTGACACCACAAAAATTGGAGGAAAAATAACAAAAGGGCTTTATTATAGTTGTGATAGAAAATACCCTAAAGGTCATAAGTGTGCTCAAAATAAATTACTTTAGATATATTGTGAAGAGGAAGAAGAAAAGGAACAAGAAACATCGAAAGAAGAGGATACACACCAGGAAAAAACCCTAGAGAAAGAAGAAATGAATCTGAACATATATTGTAATGTATCAGCCAGAATTACCACTCTTCAAACTATCAAGATAAATTGACATATCAAGAAGAAAAAGGTAATAGTGTTGATTGATTTGGGAAATATCCATAATTTTATTGATTGTAAGATAATGAAGGAATTGAATTGCTTCCTATAACCAGCACCCGAGTGTCAAGTGATGGGTGCAAATGGAGGAACCATAAATTTCTCTGGAATGTTCCATAATATCAAGCGATCCATGGGAGAATATATGTTGAATAGTCGAATGCTTCCCATTCCAATGGGTGGAGTTGATGTTGTACTAGGAGTCTAATGGCTACAATCTTTGGGTACGATATCTTTTAAGTTTCAAGAACTTTTATTAAAAAAAATTCAGAAGGAAAGGGAGTTGAATTAACGGGAATCTTAGTGAAACCAGGAAATATAGTCAGCTGTAATGGCATCACAAGGCTTCTAAAGAAAGAACAATGTGGCATAATTGCACAATTATGTTCACTAGAGGTTCCCACATCGAAATAATCTATTTCTCCATATCTCCAAAAACTCTTGTACAATTATTCCAAGGTATTTGTGACTCCCAAAGGTCTCCCACCTTTTCGTGACTGTGATCATGCTATTCATTCGATTCCAGGAAGTGCTCCTCCAAACATGAGGCCTTACAGATATCCCTATGCCCAAAAGAGTGAAATTGAATGTATGGTTGCAGAAATGATAGAGGTTGGTATAATTCAACCTAGTCAAAGTTCTTTCTTTTCTCCAGTATTATTGGTGCACAAGAAGGATGGATCATGGCACAGGTGTCCAGATTATACAGAGCTCAACAATCTCACTATTAAAGATAAATTTCCCATTCCTTTCATTGATGAAATATTGGATGAATTGCATGTAGCAATTTACTTCACCAAGTTGGACCTTCATTCAAGGTATCATCAAATCATAATGAAGACTAAAGACATTCCAAAAACAACATTTAGAACTCATAAGCGTAATTAAGAATTTTTGGTCGTGCCTTTTGGCCTTGCCAATGCACCTTCTACATTTCAAGGTTTGATGAATTCCATTTTCAAACCCGTCCTTAGAAAATTTGTGTTAGTATTTTTTGAGGATATACTAATCTACATCACGTCTTGGAAGGACAATTTCGACATGTTGATAGAGTGATAAAACTATTAGAGGAGAAACAATTATATGCAAAAGCCTCCAAATGTTTTTTTGGAGTACAAGAGGTGGCATATTTGGGTCATATTGTATCTCATGAAGGTGTTAAGGTAGACCCTATAAAAATTAAAGCTATTAAGTAATGCAAAATATCCACATCCATAAAGCATCTGTGAGGATTTCTCAGGTTGATAGGGTATTATCACAAGTTTGTTAGGAATTATGGGAGAATAGAACCACCTCTAACAACATTACTAAAGAAAGATTAATTTTCTTGGACTCCAGAAGTAGCAATGAAAGCCTTTAATTCTTAAACAAGCAATGTGCCAAACACTAGTCTTAGCTATGCCAGACTTCAAAAAAACCTTTATTGTGGAATGTGATGCCTCAGGAAATGGTATTGGTGTTTTTTTAATGTAAGAATAAAGACCCATTGCTTTTGAAAGTCATCCAATCAAAGGAAAGTATTTACAAAAAGCTATTTATGAGACGGAAATGTTGGCAATACTACATGCACCTAAGAAATGATGACCTTACCTAATGGGAAGACACTTCAAGGTAAAAACATATCATTATAGTCTTCAATACTTTTTAGAATAAATATTATCTTTAAAAGAGCATAAAAAATGGGTCACAAATATGTTGGGTTATGACTGTGAAATCATCTACAAAATAGGGAAGCAAAATGTTGTTGCACATGCACTCTCAAGAAAGGATGAGGATGTGGAAGAATTTCTTTTTTCCAATTCTATTATCCAACCAGAATGGATAAACGAAGCAAGGTATGAATGAAATAATGACGAAGAAGTGTGGGCACTCATTCAAAATTTGTAGCAAGATCCCAGTACATCTAATACATTTAGCTGGTAAAATGATTTGTTATGGTACAAAGATCACTTATACCTCTGTAAGCATTCCCAAATCAAAAAAAATATTCTTCTAGAATTGCACAACTATGCCTTAGAAGGGAATTCATGATTTTTAAAAACTTACCACAATGTTAAGAAGGAATTTTTTTTGGGATGACCTTAAATCTAATATTCAAAAGTTTGTGGTGGAATGTTTGGTTTTCCAACAAAATAAAGTTGAGACAATTAAGGTCCAAAGTCTATTACAGCCTTTATCCATTCCAAGTCAATGTTGGGAGGAGGTTTCAATGAATTTTATCACATGTTTACCCCGAGTCCAAAGGAAAGACTGTCATCATGGTGGTAGTTTATAGACTTAACAAGTATGAACACATTTGTGCATTATCTCATCCATTTAAAGCCAAAACAGTTGTTATTGCATTTATGGAAACAATTCAAAGTCTACATAGAAACCAAAATATTATTGTAAGCGACAGAGATCCTGTTTTCACTAGAAATTTTTGGACATAATAATTTTCTCATTTCGGTACTCAGTTAGCTCATATCTCATATTATCATCCTCAATCTAATGGGAAAACTAATATAGTGAACAAATGTCTAGAAGGACATCTTCATTGCTTTGTATCTCATAAACATACACAATGGGTCAAATGGTTGCCTCTGGTTGAATGGTGGTATAACACTTCCTTTCACACTGTAGCAAAAATGACCCCATTTATGGAACTTTATGGATATCGTCCGCTGTCCATCAAATAATATTTCAGATAAAATTCTAAGGTTCAAGCAGTGGAAGATCACATCGAGCATCAAAAAAAACTTCTCCAACTCTTAAAGGATAACCTGACTTTGGCGCAGAATAGAATGAAACAACAGGCATCTCAATATTGCAACGAAAGAAGTTTGGATGTAAGTGACTTGGTATTTCTATGAATACGACCATACAAACAAATGTCCCTCAAGAAAGCCAAGAAAGATAATAAATTATCACCAATGTATTATGGTTCGTACAACTGGTGTTGCAAAATATTGGTACTATGGCATACAAATTGGAACTTCCTGCATCTTCCCGAGTGCACCCTGTTTTCCATGTTTCATGCTTAAAGAAGGTTATAGGTGACAAGCTCACAGTTCAAACAATATTACGAGAACTTACCGATGAAGAAAACACCATATTAGAACCTGAAGTAGTCACTCAAACATAAGCTAGCCATCTACAAAGTCAATAATTCAGAGTATCTCATCAAGTGGATGAAATTACCCACTGAAGATTCCACATGGGAGGATGAGAATTTTATATAGAAGCATCCAGAACTACTCAAGCATTGAGGTCAACACTTTTTTTAAGGAGAGGGGCATGTTAGGTCCCTATAATACTAGTGTATTCCCTTATTATTATTTTCATTGTAGCCCCTTACTATTATTGGTGTGCTCATGTTGTCCCCATATTGTTATTATTGTGCCCCATAGAAGCCCATTATTGTTATTGTTGTGCCCTTACATTATTATTGTTATGTCAGCTCTAATTATATGATGACCCATTATACTCCTATATATAGAAAGGAGGTCTTGTCATTTGAATCATCCAATAATTGTTCATTTGTGTAATGTAAAGGAGGTTTCCCCCTCGAAGAGGCTAATTTTGAAGTCATTGATCTATGTTTTATTTTATTTTGTGAGCTAGTTCCATAACATGATGTGCTCTATATAAGATCATCTATAGGAATTAACGGGAAGTACCACATATTTATAAAAGGAGTTTCCTAGATACCATACCCCATAAATTCGTTGGAGAAGAAGGGTGCGAAAATTACATGGATGCAAGGAAAGTTTTGAAAAACTAAAACATATTCTAAAATTAGCACTAGTGTTCAAAATAGAAAATCTAGATAAAGTTTTGTTCTACGTGTTGATGTTTGTTTAGAGTATCTTGGAGGAATTTTGATTAAAGATGGAAGTGTTTTATCTTATGATTAATGAAAATTAAAGGAACACAAACATAACTATGCAGTTTATGACCTAGAATTAGCAATAGATATTCACACCCTCAATATTTGGAGACATTAGTTCGTGGTTAAGAAATTCAACTTTATTACTAATCATATAAGTCTGAATATTTTTTCATCCAACCTCACATGAATTCTGGGTAGGCTAGGTGGTGTTGACGGTGCTGGACCTACCAACATGTAGGGGATCACCCTGATATGAAGTCCCAACTACACCTCACAATGTTTGGTGTGGGAGTCCCATCTAGTATGATGGTTTGGTTGCCATTATCTTAAATATTTTCCTCAACTCTTTCTTTTTAGCACAAGAGAGTGGTCTTCTCTGTCTTCCAAAAGTGAGGTTCGCATGGTTGTGGAGTGTACGTGTTACTTGTTTCAATGGTTCTTTAAATGTAGGGGGAGGGAGGGTGAGAGTGAGCCCCAAATAGGTTGGCAGAGGTCCCAACTCTACTAGGAACACAACAAAATAGGACATGCACAACTTCCAGCAGAATAGTCCACACAGATATGACAGTCACAATACACAAGGGAAGATAACACGTATAACACTCAGCGGATTAGTACGCACGAGTGCAATGGTTGTTATGACAAGTTTTATGCAAAAGGTTTGTTTGATGTCATAGAGAGTAGTCTACAAGGGCAAGACAACATTAATAACATATACAACACATTTCCATTAACATATGTCTATTACAACAAGTGAATTACTTCAAGTGTTAAACATGGGTTCAAACAACATGCATTACAAGTGTTAAAGATAAGTCTTAGAATATATACAATACATGTGTGAAAATGTGTTCGCCTATTAGCACGCTTCTAAACTAAGAAAAAGTTCTAGGACACATCGTTACACCATACATCACTAACGCCATGTGAGGGGCATTAGAGCCACTGCTTACTCCTCAAAGAAAAGATAACAAACTCTCTTGGCTATGTGAGAGAAGCTAAGGTGAAAAGTCCCTTGCGTGTACAAATGAGGGGGTATTTATAACCAAGGGTGAAACTAACCCTTGTGGTTGTTCGACTACCCTCATGATTGTTTGAATTCCATGAATTTTCGACTTTACATGACTCTTTGTACAAAAAGTGGGTCTATTGGACTTCGACATTATATTACATTGATTCAACAACATGGCCCACAATGGAGGTGTGGAAAACATGACTCATGACATGACTTAACATGATAATATTGGTACATTTGTGCTACTGTTGAAGAACATGTCGAGCTGCAGTGCTACTCAGTGATGGATGTCTTCATGGTGTGTCATAGCTTCACCTCCACATGGCAAAGTGCATAAAGTCTTTGATGGTCATTGGTTCACTTGATGTTGTTGTGGCATGTTGCCCCTTGCTTGTATGTTGGAAGGCTTGACAGGCTCATCTGTTTGCAAAAGGTGCATGTTTGTTTGTTCATTTATCCATGAGCACATGTTGCATTTGTCATCATGCCATGTTTGTTGGTGTACCTGTACCTACAGTCACTCATGACGAGATGACATCAAATCCAAAATCCTCCTAGTTTACCATGACATATGATCATTTCAGGTGCAAGTGACCAGGAGAGGTAGTAATGTTGCGAGGCAGGATGTTGGCTATGGGTACTGTTGATGAAAACTGCACAAGAGGTATTGGGTGATGAATATGGGAAATCCAAGATGACAGTGACTATCTGTAGGGTCCAACTCGGCTCGAAGGAAAAACTGTGCAAATTTTAGGAAGAAAAGTCCATGCTGCAGGAGCACAAGGTAGACAAA
This sequence comes from Pinus taeda, assembly GCA_000404065.3. NCBI lineage: Eukaryota > Viridiplantae > Streptophyta > Pinopsida > Pinales > Pinaceae > Pinus > Pinus taeda. Next base: position 15,794 of record APFE030828231.1, read on the forward strand.
ATCTATTCATTTTCTAGAATGAGCGGGTAGGAGGGCATGACAGCAAAATCTACACAATTATCTAGAGGAATAGGTCAGGCTTGCATGGAGGATCAGTAGGCAGAAATTGCATAGTTGTTTGGAGGAACTAGCTGTTAGGATATTCCGTCACATAGGAATAGTTAAGTATAACTTGGTCTAGTATAGAGTTAGGTAAAGTGTGTTTCTTTAACATGTACATTTGTAACTTACAATCCGACGGTCACGATATGTAGTGATCTGACGGTTCATTCTCTCCTCGGTATTACCGACACTTGATCCGTGGCTTGACACCCGATTGGTCCATGAATTCTATTTAAAGCGCATGGATGGTCATTTGTAGGTTAACCGTGCATGAGAGAAGCTTATGTAAATTTTCATTCTTTTATTAATAAATTGCCTGTAGTAGCCACGTTGGCGCAGGCCGTGGACTGTTTCCCTCTCTGAGGGTTTTAACACCGTCAAAATACTGGTGTATTGATATCTGTGATCTATTTGTGAGCGGTGTCCTTTTGGTGTTCTGTTTGAGGGACTTACCCTGTAAATTCCTACATGGTATCAGAGCTATTTGAGGGCCGAGTCCGTTGTTGATCCAAATCTGAAGCCGGTAGAACTACATGCGACTGCCATCTCCTAGATTTGTTGTTTCTGACTGCTTTCGGGCCGAGAGGACTGCTTTGTTGTGTTGGGAGCATCTGTTCTAGTGAGGAACCCCTTTCGTTTCACGCGAAAAGGTTTCCAGTAGCCCTAGCTGCGTCATTTTTTAGATCTTGAGGTATACAGTGTTTATTTGCAGTTTACTGTTATTTTCTCTCTGTTTATTTCGGTTTCGGATTATTTAGCTATTTTTTTACTGGATCTATACCTTTCATTTCTACGTATGCTCTTTGCCCTGCGACTCTGTGCGATCTGGGCAAATCAAAAACAGAAAGGAAGAATTTTTTCTCATGCGTATGCTCTTTTCCCTGCGCCTTAGTGTGATCTCGGAAAATCAGAAACATTGAGGAAAATATTTAG
>APFE030828232.1:0-28892 GCA_000404065.3 Pinus taeda
TTTATTAATGAATATAAAGGCTTTTATGGGTGTGTAATACTCTGTTCTCAGAAATATTTTAAGCTTCCATATATTAAAGATGATGGAGAAAATATCAGGAGGAGAGAGTAACTTTTGTTATTGAATTTCTTTCGGTGAATCTCTCTGAGTGAAAGAGGATGAATTTTGTATTACTCTTTTATTAATGAATATAAAGGCTTTTATGGGTGTGTAATACTCTGTTCTCAGAAATATTTTAAGCTTCCATATATTAGATATCCTCCAGAAAAACAGAGTATTGTCTCTGTGTGCAGTTTGTTTGTTTGTTTCTGTGTGCAGTTTGTTTGTTTGTTTTTGGGATTTTACGAGAAAAATCCCCAACATATATCACATAAACCTAACTATTAAGTAAAACTAATCTTAAATGTTTTGAATCAATAACTAAGTTTGACCCATCTCTTTAAATTTGATACGTGTAGATATTTCGGATTCGATTCGTAAGGCTGATTTCCAGCTAGTACCACTGCAAGGAAAGCAACGAAGGAAGGCCTCTGCAGTTGCTGAAGGTAACATCACAGCCGGTATTACCAGCGCACCGAACTTACCAACAAGGATACATGATGATCAACAAGAGACTATGACTAGAATTAATCAGCAAATTCAGCATGGCCAACCAACCAGTAATACGAAAGGCACAGCAGATAGTAATAATATTTCCAGTTTCTTGTTGATGCCTGAACATCTGCATAAGTGCATTAGTCCAGTGGACACTACACAAAATCTTATCAACCAGCCGATCCAGCGTGGTCAAGCAAGAAGTAAAACGTCAAGCGCAACAGATAGTGGTACTCCCAGTTTCTCGTTCATGGATAATCTTCTCCAAGAGTCCACTACTGTCGCCAGCACTGCACAAAATAATAATAATCATCAGATGCAGCATGAGCCATTCAGTAATACACATGGCGCAGCAGATAACATTTTTTCCAGTTTCTCGTTGATGTATGGGCCTGTCAACGAGGGCAGCACTCTGCTCGACACTGCACAAAATTATAATAATCAGCATATCCAGCATGACCAACCATTCAGTGATATTTCCAGTTTCCTGTTCATGGATGAGCCTCTCTACGAGTGCAGTACTGTGGCCAACTCGGCACAAAATAATAATAATCAGCAGATCCAACATGAACAACCATTCAGCAATATTTCTAGTTTCTCGTTGACGCAGGGAACTGTCAACACTGCACAAAATCATATTAATCAGCAGGTCGAGTCTCTTCATGAGTTGAGTACTCTGGTCGACACTACAGTACAAAATGATATTAATCAGCAGATCGAGCCTGTGCAACGAAGTGGTAATACGTCAAGGGGCACAGCAGATAGTGGTATTTCCAGTTTCTCCTTGTTGAAGAAGACTCTCCATGAGTTCAGCATTCCGGCCAGCACTGTACAAGATGGCACATTTCCAACTTCAAATGCTCATTCTATGCCGAAAAAGATTGAAAGTTTCAGTGAGTTAATCGATGTAGAGAAGGATTATTCCATGGACTATGGGACCCGTCCCGGGAGCCCGTAAGGACCCAGACTATCTCTGGAAAACACACCAGTTGGGGCAAGTGAACCCTTGCTCCAAAAAATAAACTGAAGCAACGAACGTAGGACATCAAGAAAACTCGGAAACTCTCTATAGTATACTGCGTGGAAAGTCGTGTCTAAACAAGCAAACTATGAAAGTCTCTATAGTATACTGGGTTGAAAAAGATGGTTGATTTGATTTGCATATTGTTTTGGAAAGTCGTGTCTAAACTCACAGTTGATTATGGGCGTGTTGTCTGGTTTCGAAAGAAAACAGGGAGAGAAACAATTATAGATTAGCTCAATATTCCTGCGCTTTAATAGATATTCATGTCTTTTTATTATGGTGTATATATTAATTTTATAGTTGATTAGGGAAGTATTTTTTCCGAAAAACCGGGAGATAAAAAATTATAGATTAGCTCTATATCACTGCTATTTTTTTTAATTGTTATTTATATTATTATTTTTATATTATATTTTAGTATTTAAAATATATGTTTAAGTTTATAATTAAATTCATTTGAGGGTGTCTGAATTTATTTAGTTAAAAAAATAGGAAGGACAGTGATAGCATATGGCTTTCTCTATACTTGAATGTTGTTTTTGTACAAGGATTTTAAACTGGTTCATTTCATTATGAGAATTGGGTTTTTTTCGGATTCAATGATTAGGTTATACAGTTTTGATGTCAATACATATTTTTCAATTTTATTGACCGGGCTTCCAACTATAAATTTTTTAATGGGTATTGTCTATATTTTTTTACAGAGACATGCGTAGTTTCATCTAGATTTCTTTCCCCTTCCAGACTGTGTGCATGCAGCCTGTCAAGGCTTTACCCATCCATGATAGTATTACTTACCTCAGCATTCACTTAATTACTCAGCTTACTATTTCTTTTAGCCACAATAATTGTTATTCATCATAGGTCCAAAGGTTACCTACCTCGCTAGGCTTTGTCTCTCATATTTTATATGGGTTTCCTTTTCTCTTCTTGGTTGTCGCTATTGCATTTCAATATTAGATGGGGAGGATGTTTTACCTTCAGATGCTTACACCTTTATAAAAAATACAGACTTAATAGAGTATTTTCTTGTTTGATTCTGTATTTTCAGTTATTCCATTTGGTATTGCTTTTAAATTTAGATCTACTCTAATAGTTTTACTACTCTTTTTTCTCAGCAATAAAACCATTATATAAAAGAAAACTTTAACTCTGCAACCTACAAAATTTTCCAGCATACTTATCTGAATAGCACCCAATGAATTCACTGAGAGAAGGATCTCTCGTCCCAACAACGAGAAACACAACAACAATAAACACAACTACGTACAATCTAACCCTGATATTTCAGTCTCCAGAAGAGTAAATGACAATGACCTCTACGGTCTATTCTCGCATCATGATCTCTCAGGTCTACCCAATAATCTCACAATCACTCAAGGACTCCACTAGTTCACAGCCTAGGTCAGGTCTATTCTCGCATCATGATCTCTCAGGTCCACCGAATAATCTCACAATCACTTAAGGACTCCACTAGTTCACAGCCTAGGTGAGGAGTGCCTCAATGGAAGCGTCCTAACTTAAATTCATTTTTTCCTTCCTCTTTCTGGTGCCTCCATTTTTCATTCCTTCTTTTGTTGGCCTCCCTTTTCCCACCGAGACATTTTTCTTTAAGGAGAGAGTTGTCTCTGACCTTTTGGTACATGAAGTTCTCATTTTGGGTCTTTTTTTTCATGATTTCCAAGACTTCATCATTTAACCAAAGTAAATTAAATGATAATAATAATAATAATTTTTAAACATCATTGTTTCACTATGACTTTTTAAGAAGACCATTATTTACCCAATTATAGAGTAAAATTAATTATAAAATGTTTTGAGTACTTCATGGTGTCACATCTTCCCCCATTGGGCATAAGAACTTACTCAATGTTCACTCTTGCCCTTGGAATAGGTATTAATATGCTTTTAGCATAAAATTAGCATTTTTCCAAGTGGCCTCTTCTAGGCTAAAGTGTTTCCACCACATTTTAACTTGGGTGATAACTTGCTTCCATAATATTGTTTCTCTTTGGTCCAGAATACGCAAATGTTCTACTAGAAATTTGTCATAACCATAATAAATTTGTCATAATTTTAACATTTTTTTAATAAAATAGGAACATGTATACATACCTAGTCATATATATCTAAAAAAACATCCTTGAATTTACTTCACCTCTAACTAACTAATTACATGCCTCAGGTCCTGTATATACCCTTTTACTAATGATACATGGAATACATTATGAACTAGGATGTGACTAAGTGCGAGTTGCATAGGCCACATGTCAAATTCTTTCCATTAATTGGAAGTGCCCACAATAAGGGGGAGCTAGCTTAGTATAATCACCCCACCATAAGGTACTAATCTTAGGCCTAATAGACACATATACATGGTCTTCAACATAAAACTCTCAATAAGTCATTTTCCTCCGTGCATATACCTTTTATCAATCTTGGGAAACCTTTAAATTTTGTTGTACCCTCTTAACAATTTGCTCAATTTCTATTAACATCTCGCTCTTAGATTAGTTTTACTTTAGGGTTACTCCAATTCATGGAATCACCCCATTCACCTTTGTCCCTATCTGGATGAAACCAAAAAGTGTCGAATAATCATCCTGCTTCTCTGCAGTGACTTCTAGCTGGTTAAAGGAGACTCTCCCTTAATCCTTCACTAGTTGATAAATTTACTGACCCAAATCAACCATCGGTCAAACCCACTCTCTATGAATGTGAATCCCATGAGTCTATACTTGACAAATCATAGGTCGAGGAAAAAGCTGACACAATTTCACCTTCAGTTAATTGTAACTTTCCCATTGACAGTGAGTATGATACCACTCAAGTTATTTTTGTTACTTCAGATTCCAATGAGCATGGGGGAAACCCTCCTGTTCCATCAAGACAGGAGGAAAATCCTCCCATTCTCGTAGCTGAAGGGGGTAATTCTCCCGTTCTTACGGTACCCCCTCCAAGTAGTTCGGTCACTTCCTTTGATTGGAATCTACTAGCAGGATGTCGTCTTCCATCTTATGTGCCTATCCAGATCATAGTACATGTTTGTAATATGCTTGTACATGGAATTATTATAGATAAATGTGTATCAGTGAGTATCATATCCTCCTGTACTTGGAAATAGCTCGGTTCGCTGCCACTTATGACTGTTACCCTGAATCTGTTGGCTTTTAACAGAGGAACCAATCAACCATTAGGGATCCTTCCTCAGTTTCCTATTACTTTGGGAGGAAAAATTGTTTTCCTCAATGTGATGGTAGTCCCAAACACTTTAGAATACAAGTTACTTCTTGGGCATGGCTATGTTTATGACATGGGAGCTATTGTTTCAATAATCTTTTGAGTTATGTGTTTCCTGCATGAAGGCATAATTGCCACCATTGACCGGCGTTCATCTCCTGGTCCAAATATATCTTCCATTCAACCATCTTCCTTAAATGGTCTTTTTGTACCAATGGTATCTTCCCTGCCATGGGTCAATTATGTGGTAACCCATTCCATGCCTACATCAACTGACAATCAATTCCGTGATGTTGTGCATTATGTACTAGGGGCATTGAACCCAGATCTCTCTAATGAATTCCTTGCTACATATCCCTTCCAAAGCATTGTTCTCCCATCTGATGATAACCTCTTGGAAGTCATGACCTCTTATGGGTCGTGATCAAGGAACATGAGGAGAGTTCCTTGTCTTGTGTAAACCTCGTTAAAAAATAAAATAATGAATATGAGGATAGTTCCTTGTCTTGTGTCAACCTTGTTAAAAAAGGAAACAAGGAATATGAGCATAGTTACTTGTCTTGTGTCAAGCTCGTTAAAAAATGAAACAAAGAATATGAGCATAGTTCCTTGTCTTGTGTCAATCTCATTAAAAAAATGAAACAAGGAATATGAGGATAGTTCCTGGTCTTTTGTCAATGTCGTTAAAAAATGAAACAAACGGTATGAGCATAGTTCCTTGTCTTGTGTCAAGCTCGTTAAAAAATGAAACAAGGAATATGAAGATAGTTATGTTATTGTGTTAACCTCATTAAAAATTGAAATAGGTCCCAGAGCATAGTTCCCTTTCTTGTGTCAAGCTCGTTAAAAAATGAAACAAGGAATCATAGCATAGTTCCTTGTCTTGTGTCAAGCTCATTAGAAAATGAAACAAGGTTCCCTGAAGAAAGTTTCAATTCAAGTCTTTCATTAGATATCGTAAAATACCAGTCATGTCTTTCACTTTATCTGATAAATGAACTTTCATTCCATCCACACGATAACCATGAATTTTCTATTGGTTTTGGGTCAATGCTACCAATTCATTCAGTGTCGCCGAAATGTTCATGAGAATTCACTCACTAAAACTCATCCTTTGCAATACTCATAAACCTTCATTTTGAGGACCGCTATTCTTGAACCTTTGTTCTTCAGTCACATTCCATCTCAAAAAATCATTACACTCGTTTTGAGTTGTTGATGTGGGATACATCAAGGCCCTCTTGTGACGAGTTGCTTCTTGTCGACATCAGCACATTATCCAAGAAGTTGACTTAGAAACACCCTTCCAGTACCTTGAGGCTTGCATATATCAATGAAAAGTTTCTCACTTCCAGTGATAGGTGACATCATTGGCCTTTGACTGAAATACTATGTATAGTGTTCAACATCAAAAAATTCATTCACAGCATGTAGAATGTACTGCAATACCTTGAGGATCATTATCATTATTAGGGACTTCTCTCACGTTTGTTAACAACTTACATCATTGGTTGGTAATCAAAGAGTGTCTTCCCATGTTGGACTTCAGATCACATACTCATATTGTTAGACTTGTACTAGAGCCAACAATTGAACACCATAGAAGACCCCAGGTCTAGTTTCATCCATCAAAGCTAAGATTTCAGGAGAGTATTAATCATCTGTATGATGGCTTTACACAGATGGTCATCCTATCATGGGTTTATATCTTTAGACGACTATCTGATTTATTTACATGTAATGAAAATTTTATATGCTGAGAATGGGTATGCCTTCCATCAGCGATTCATGAAAAATCCAAAATATCATGATATTATGTATTGTAAATCATGCAGGTCACCATCCGCATCAGAACCTCCTCATCACATTGTAAAGCATATCACTCGACATTATCATTTTTTACTTCTTGCTTTAGGGGGCAACTATCATAGGTCTATTTGGGCACATCACTCCCATCATTCAGATCAGTATTATTAGGGCTCATCAACTCCTAATTCATTTCCTACATGCCCTAGAAAAGTCATTGCATTGAATGCCATCTTTTTTTAGAGTTTCTTTGTCTGAAGACATCTTGGAATGACTCCTTGAGGGACCATCGCAACCTTGGTCAGGGATAAGTGCTATGTAGAGAAATTAGGCCCATTCAAGCCCGCTCTATAGAGCACCTAGGCCCACGTTGACTGCGTTGGGCAATATTGAGTGAAATCTTCATAGGGTTCTGGGAATATTCCTTCATTCTAGATCATTCTAGAAGATTCCCACCTCTTATCCTCTCCTATGAGCTCAAAATTGGATAGGGAATGAATCAAATGACTCCTATCCTCTCATCCCTTCCTCCATGGAAACTAACTCCAAAATTTGAAAGCCATTCAATGCCAAATTTATGACAAAACAATCTCCATTTCCATATAAATTGAGTAGTCATCATAGTGATCAGGGGCTAGGCTTTGAGAATTTGTACAGAGATACTGTTGGTGTGAGGTTTGATATTGTAAGCAAGTATTGTTATGATGTTGGAGTGTTGTGCTTTTGGTGTGATGAAGGATGGAACTCAAGCTGGATGAATAACATGGGATCAGACTTCTTTGCTGTAACTCTTCCTTCTACTTAATAAAGTTGTTTACACCTTTTCCCATATTCTTTCCTTTATTTATGATGATTATATGTGTACATTCTTTCGATTCCATTTGCTTATAGTAGATATATCTCTGGCTTTGATTGATTTTTATCCTGTGTTTATGATTGCACATACTTATTGAGCAGATTCAGTTCAAGAAGGAGCGACGAGAGCTATTCACAGGACACAAATGGAAGTGAAAGATAACAAGTAGGTCCCTTGCCTTATTTATCTTCTATAGGAAAACATTAAACTCTTTAAATCTATTGTTCTAGGTATAGCTACCCACCTAAGGGAATTGTATTTATCCGTAGATGCAAAATTCCACATAACAAAGAGGTGCATTTGAACTTCATGAAAGATTTGTTGTGTTCTATGTACCTTCCCTCCAAAGGATTGTGGATCAGACGGAGTCTTCATATAGTCCTAATATATGATCTTTTATCACACCCGGGGTTTCTTGGTCTTCTTATATGATGATTATATTTTCACCCTAGATCCTTAAGTGTCATCTAGCCTGTTCTCCTTCTTCATTTCCTTCTTCATCATATTTCCATAGCATGATAGAATTACTATATCTAAAATCCACTCAAGACAAGACAATATTAGTTTTGAAAAGTGTAACTAGGTTCAGTTTTCATAATCACATGTAATTCTAACTTTTATAAATGATGTAATGAAGAAAAGGAAATTCTTTTTGTAAGTCGTGCTTCACTGGTTTCATGAGAAAGTGGTTTTATTTTAGATGGCTCCCATTAAGAGCCCTAGGGTTCGTCATTAAAATTCAAAGAGTTTATTTTGTGTATGAAGAACCCTTCTTGGGGATATAACTGCATATTTGAGTTTATAATATGTCTAGAAAACCCTCCAATGATAAGCACCAGTTCTACTCTTGAAGTCAGGCTCAAAACAAAATATAAACTCATGTTGGCTTAGCTTATATGGAGACACATCTATTTGTAATGTCATGTCGACTTAATATATGGGAAAATCCACTATAAATAGGAGTGAATGATTTTCACATTAGCACATAGAATAGTTTGATATATCTCTCAATTTTTTGGTACACAAAGATAGAGAGAATTTTAGATGATGACACGATGAAGTTCATATGGGTCATCTATGACTTCGTAAGAACAAAAGCTCATATTATATTTAAGATCAGTGTGACTATTTCTATGCCCTAAACACAATCACATTGTTTGAGTGATGGATACAATTATGTGAGTATTTAAGAAGTTTTCTTCACCTGTGTAATTCAGATCATAGTGTTAATGACAAGAAAAGGAATAAAAATTCAAACTTCAAGAGTAGAATTTCGATGCGACATTAGTAGATCACGTGTTGGTCAAGAAACCATAGTTCAATGGTATATAGAGGCCATAGTTTAGGTGCTTTCAAGGAGCTATTACTCAGTAATGTATTACTGCATTTCAATGTTGCTACAATGGTCATAATTTGGTGGCTTTACATTGACATGTTCTTTTGACATGCCTAATATATATTTAGTTTGTTGAATAGACAATCTCAGTTGGAAGAAGTTTGAAGATGAAGAGGAGTCAAGAAGAAAAATAGAGAACTAGTGTATTGGTCTTGGAGTGGCCAATAGGTCAAGGGCCTTTGTATTAGTATTCGTCAATTGGAATCTCTATAATAATAATTTGTGCAGGCTTCCATCTTAAAGAGTGAGGGGATTTGGCCCTAGATCATAGCCTACATTGTGTGTCGCTTGTCTATTTATGTTCATGCATTAGTTATTGTTTGATGAATAAGAACACCAATAAACTAAGAATAATAAGATCATAATCTAAACAAGTAAAAGACATTCACAAGTAGTCACTAATAGAAGAGAAATAAGCTAATGATAATGCCCTAGATTTCTCAACATGGTATCAGAGCTAAATTGAAAGGGCATCAAATAAAAGCGACACTCAAGGTTTCAATAAAGGTATCAAAGCAAAAGTTCAAGATCTACGTTGAAGATTGAAACCATATATCTAAGAAGTAATCTACCTTAGTAAAAGTTTTAGATCCTTTAATTCATCATTAAAAGACCGGAAAAACGCTCATCAAGTCAGAGAGATCTACAATACAAGGTAGACCAAAGTATAAACATCCAAGAGAATTACTTCAAGGACTTAGATCACATCATCTTAGAGAAAGTCAAAACTCTAAAATCATTTTTGACGTACACTCATTTGCCATCGAAGAACTCGAAGCATCTTGAAGGCTAGGAGGCATTTTCACCATCTTCAAAAATTATAAGGAAGGCTCCCTCTCATTGAAGCAAGTATCCTCTCCTTATCCTTGAAGAAGATCATTTGAGGAAGAAGAAAAAATAGCATCATCAACAAAGAGAGCTAGATATAAAGGTGTTGACATCACAAAAGGAGAAATCATGTTTATTGAAGAAGTGGAACTAATACATATTCTTCATCCACCATCAAAGTGATCACGTTGAAGATTTAATCTTCAATTTTCAAGTAAGTATCTTTCATTTTATAATCAAATTTGGTAAAATGACTTCTTTTTTGTAAGGATATCTATTACCTCATTGGGTCATGAAAATTCCTTGTATGGAAAAGGAGGACAGCCATACTAGAGAAAAGTGAAGTCATTAACCATATCAATAGAAAGGTATCCTATGAATACGTGGAAAGGGATTCTTATGAAAGGTCCCCTCATATTGCAGGTTTTAAACCCGTATAGAAATTACCTCCATGCAAATTCTAAAACACAGACAATAAATAATGCGAGAGAATAATACATAAAACACATATACACAAATATTTTCCCCTGGATCCGAAAACTGGGGCTACTGGCTTGATTTTTCATTATGTTCCTTTCAATGTTACAATACATGTATATACATACCAAAGCATCCAATACCATGGACCGAAAACCATTGTGCCCAAAACCATGTGCAAAAACCATACACAAAACAAGAGATGGGTTCACCCACCTAATATAGGGTCCAAAAAAAATTCTCTGGGGAGCTGCCCTAAACCTTGTCGAGGAGGGCTAACTGCCCCCCTCAAACCCCCCATACAGGGGGGTTGTCGTCCCTGCTGTGCAACAAGGTGGGTGCTTCACCCTTCCTCTAACCCCCTAGTTAACTAGGGGAGATAGTTGTGGAAAGAATATAACACAACGCAACAGTTTCCCACTTATTGTTTTCTTTCCACAGGGGACCATAGGAGATCTTAGTCATTTATCCAGCCCTGCAATGCCCATTGTTTCTCTACACCAAGAGAAATTCTCACAGCTCACAGATTTTGTAAATGCATCTGCAGTATTTCTCAAAGTCTCCACCTTTACTAGCAACACCTTTTTTTCTTCTATCATATCCCTCACAAAATGATACTAAATATCAATGTGTCTCTGAATGGTAGGCAAGATTCTTTACCGAGAAAATTTCACTTTGGCTATCACAGTATGTTCTTATAGCTCCATGTACTAATCGCACACTTGAACACAATATCTGTAAAATAGACTCCTTCCTTGCTTGCATGAGTGGTTGCCATGTATTCCTCCTATGTAGTTGATAGTGACACTACAAATTATTTCTTACACATCCAACTAACTACACCTCCAAATAGGATAAACACATACCCACTTGAATATTTTCTCTGATCTAGAGCTCCAACTAAGTTTGCATCAACAAAGCCATGGATATCCAACACTCGATCAAATCCTATTCTTCCTTTGTAGCAAAAACCATAATCGCTAGCACCATGCAAATACCTGAAAACTCCCTTCACTATTGTATAATGCTCGTTCCCTGGTTTTCACATTATCTTGCTCAATAATCCCACTGCATGTACAATATTTGGTCTAATATAGACCGTCACATACATCAAGCTACTGACTACACTAATATATGGAACATGGGACATTTCCTCTCCCTCTTCTTCTATCTTTGGACACTGTTCAATAGATAACTTTACACCTACAGGAATAGGAAAATTCACCGGTTTACTATCCTACATATTAAACCACTACAGTATTCTCTCAATATACTTCCTCTGGTTTAGCCAGAGCTTCCTCTTTCTCGATCACTGTTAATTTCCATGGCAAAATATAGTTTGCAGCACTAAGATCTTTCATGTCGAATTTGGAGGACAACTAGGTCTTTAAATCCTAGATAATTTCTTTGTCATTTCCAATCAACAACATAACATCCACATACAAGACCAGATAAAAAACACGGTAACCGATTAATTTAAAATACACACAATGATCTTCTTTTCTTTTGGTGAAGCCAAGTCCCCATATAAATGTATCAAATTTCTGATACCACATCCTTTGTGACTATTTTAACCCATAAAAAGACTTCTTTAACTTGCATACCAGTTCTTTCTTACCATTCACTGCAAAGCCTTTGGGTTGCTTCATGTACATCTCTTCTTCTTGATCCCCATGAGAAAATGTTGTCTTCACATTCATCTGCTCTACCTCAAAATCAAAAGTAGTAGCAAAAAATAAAATAAATCTAATAGAAGCTACCTTCAGAACAAGAGAAGAAAATATCACCAAAATCAATTCCCAGCACTTGGGAATAACCATTTTCTACCAACCAACCTTTGTATTTCTCCACCTTTCCTTATCCATTTGTCTTATTTTCAAACACCCATTTACTGCCAACGGGTTTCCTTTCATCCAGAAACTCCACTAGATCCCAAGCCTCATTTTTGTGCAAAGATGCCATTTCATCAACCATGGCCTCTTTCTAGAGCTTTCCATCCTCTGAATCTACTAATTCCCTCACAATTTTGGGATCATAATCAATAATAGATAAAGAAACATTTTAATAGAAATTAAATGGACTATAGATTTCTAGTTGCCTTCTTTCTTCAAATGATTTTCTCATAACTAGAATTTGTGGCTCTTCATCTTCTCATTCCTCTTCTGCTATAGAGTTTGATTCTTCCTCCTTAAACTCAAACTCTATCTTCACAGGTTCCTTTGGTTTGAATTCATGTTTAATAACATATTTCACCTCTCTGAACACCACATCTTAGTTGTACATAACCTTCCTTATTACAGGGTTCTAAAGCTATAACCCTTTAAACCATCTTTAGCGCCAATAAATATGCACCTTTCAGATTTACTATCCAGCTTTGTTCTTTTGTCCTTTGGAACATGTGCATATGCATCACATCCAAATACCCTCAAATGTCAAAGAAATGGTTTCTTACGAGTCCGTACCTCTTGTGGAGTCTTACCCTCCAACGCCAATGAAGGTGATCTGTTGACAAGGTAACATGTTGTCTCCACTATCTCTACTGAGAATTCTTGTCCTAACCTGGCACCTCTGAGCATGCTTCTTTCCCTTTCCATCAACATCTTATTCATTCTTTCTGCAACTCCATTTTTCTTAGGTGTGTATGTAGCAGTATTCTGTTGTTCTATAACACACTTCTTACAAAATTGTTCAAATTCCTTCTTGCAATACTCTCCACCATTATCTGTCCTTGACACCTTTATCTTCTTCTCTGTCTAGTTTTCCAGCAGAGCCTTCAATTTTTTAAACCTATAAAAGACTTCAAATTTTTTCTTAAGGAAATATATCCATGTATTCCTACAGAAATCATCTATAAATGATACATAAGACACACACTTACCCAATGATGGAAACTTCACAAGTCCAAACACATCAATGTGCACAAGCGCTAATATCTGTTTTGCCCTCTTACCACTAGAGGGGAAACTCACCCAATTCATCTTCCCATATACACAATTTTCATAGAAATCAAAATCCAGAGAGCTATTAGCCATACCTTCTACCACACCATTACCATGAAGGATTTGAAGGAACTTCTCTCCAATATGTCCAAGTCTTTGATGCCATAGCAAGGTATTTTCTCTACAGACCACTACCTTTTTTGCTCCACTTTGAGCAACCACAAAATTGTTGAACCCATCAACAATAGTGTTACCTTACAATTTGTTTAGACTTCCAATCTAAACTCCCCAGATCAACACCAGTGCTCCCCAAACCATCTTGTAGGTATCTTTCTCGAACATTATTTTTACACCTGCATCCTCGATCTTGCTTACAGAAATCATATTTTTGGTCAATGCAGGAATATGTAGAACACCTGGAAGTGTGTTCTAATTCTTCCACCTTGCAACCTCAACTTTACTATTTTGTCACCAACGATTCTAAGCTTCCTGTCATCCCCTAAGAAGACATCACCACCATCATATTTCTCATACTCACAGAACCACTCTCTATGGGGAGTGAAGTGGAAGGATGCACCTGAGTCAATAAACTAGGCCTCATCATCTACATGTGCACATGAAAAAACCATGTACACATCCCCACCTTCATCTAAGGTGGTTTTCACCTTTGTAGAAGGAGCATCATGAGATCCCTTTCCTTTTTCAGGAGCTTTAGACTTACAATCCCTTTTGTAGTGCCCTTCCTTTATGCATTTCCATCACACCTTTACAGGTTTTCCTGGAGATTTGAATCTCCCTCTAGATTTAGATATCCCACTCGATGACTTATTTTTGTTTCTATTCTGGGAACTTCCTCGTACAGACAATACATCACCATTCTACCTCTCCATATTTTTCTGCCTCATCTCCTCCATGAACAAGGATGAGACTATTCCATCAAACTGCAAGGCAGTTGCATTTCTACCTATTGCAATAACCAGACTGTCCCACGAATCTCGTAGAGAACACAATAAACTAACGCACTTATCTTGATATGAAATTTTAATATCAATAGATAATAACTGACTTACTACAGTATTAAACGTGTCCAAATTCTCTATCACTGAGTCTCCATATTTCATCTTCACATTATACAACTTTTTTCGTAGGAACAATTTATTCACGAGAGACATAGATTCGTACAAAGTCCCTAACGTGTCCCACAAAGCCTTCGTCATAGCTTCCCCTTATACATTCAACAATACTGAATCTGAGACACACAATCGTATTGTGCTCTTTACCTTCTGATCCAACTTCTTCCATTCTTCATGAGACACTATCATTTGTTTAGTATCTGGATCTACCATGATCCATTGATCTTTATCCACCAATAGATTCTCCATCTTGAGTTTCGGCAACTCAAAACTCTGACCATTAAATTTCTTGATCTCTATCTTTTCACTAGTCGCCACCTTCTTTCACCACCAGAATCGATCCCGTAGATCTCCCATTGAACAGGGTCTATGACAGGCCCGAGCAAAACCCCCTAAAAACAAAGGAGTCCCCTCGAAGCAGCAATCCAAATCAGAACCAAGGCCAAGGCAGCAACCAACAAAGAGGACAACAACATGCTCAAGGACAAAGGTATGATAAATCCAATGTCCAATGTTATTATTGCAAAAAATATGGGCACTATGCAGGTGAATGTAGGAAGAAGCAGCATGATATGAGTAATAGGCCAAATGCAAATGTCACTAGAGAAAATATCAGTCAAGATAATGTGTTGTTAGCTTGTAACATGGTTGAAACAAATAGTGAAGACATATGGTTTTTAGACTCAGGTTGTAGCAACCATATGACAGGAAACATAGCTTTGTTTTCTGCTTTAGATCAAAATTTGAAATCAGAAGTCACACTTGGGACTGATAGCAAAATTTATGTTATGGGAAAAGGAGAAGTCAAAATATTTACAAAGAAGGGTGAAAAGAAAACCATAGAAGATGTCTACTATGTCCCTCGAATGAGATGTAACATCTTGAGTATTGGACAGCTTGTCCATAAGGGTTACAATGTTTATTTTGTGAATGATGTATGCACCATCATGGATAGGGCACCCAGCAAACGATGCATTGCTGAAGTGAAGATGACAAAGAACAAAATGTTCCCTCTTAGAATTAGAGTATATTTGAAAAATAAAAAAGTTATTGCAACAGTTACCCAAGAGGCTTACCAAAGCGTGCCAAAGGATGAAAATTGGTTGTGGCACTTGAGGTTTGGACATCTCAACTTTGGAGGTCTTAATTTGTTGAGCAGAAAAGGAATGGTAAGAGGATTACCATTGATAGAGAAACCGGACACCCTTTGTGAAGGTTGTAAATTGGGGAAACAACACAGAGAAAGTTTTCCTTCAGGGAAAAGCATAAGGGCAAAGGCACCCTTAAATATTTTCCACTCAGGTGTATGTGGACCGATGCAAACTCCATCATTAGCAGGCAGCCAATATTTTCTAACATTCATTGATGATTTTACAAGAAAAACTTGGGTATATTTCCTTAAGAACAAAAGTGAAGTGTTTTGAAAAATTCCGAAATTTCAAAGCATGTAGAAAAACCAAAGTGGGTTGCATATAAAGTTCTGAGAAATGACAGAGGAGGTGAGTATATCTCCAAGGAATTCCTAAGATTTTGTAGAGAAAATGGAATTCACAAGCAATTTACAGCAAGATACACCCCACAGCAAAATGGAGTTGCTGAAAGGAAGAACAGGACCATCATGGATATGGAAAGGAGCATGATGAAGGCAAAGCATTTGCCAAATGATTATTAGGCTGAAGTTGTAAATTGTGAAGCATATATTTTGAACAGGTGTCCCACAAAAGCAGTGATGAATAGAGTGTCGGAAGAAGCATGGAGTGGGAGAAAGCAAGGAGTCACCCACATGAGAGTTTTTGGATGTGTGGGTTATGCACACATTCCAGATCAGCTAAGGATGAAGTTGGACAACAAAGGGGAGAAATGCATTTTTATTGGATACAATGAGGAATCCAAGGCATACAGGTTGTATATCCCATCTACCAAGAAATTTTTTGTAAGCAGAGATGTTCAGTTCATTGAGGAGGAAGCTTGGGATGGAAGCATAGAGAAAACAGTGAATGTTAAAAATTGTTTGTCTCATGATGAAGATGATGAAGAGATGGCTGAAACACATCCCCAAACAGCAATGCCAACATAAGGGCAACAAGGAAAACCCTTGAGGAGAAATGGAAGTGCTTATCCAAGTACACCACAGAGTGGAAATTCAAGTGCATCTTCAAGCACTTGCACACCGAATGAAAGAGGTAAAAAGCTTAGAAATTTAAGTGACATTTATGAGCAAGAGGCAGCAAATGATGGTATGAATTCCTTGTTTGTATTATATTGTCATGTTGATGATCCTATTCATTTTGAGGATGCAATTAAAGATAAGAAATGGATAGAAGCTATGGATGAAGAAATGAATGCCATAGAAAGAAACAAGACATGGGATTTGGTTGAGTTACCAAAAGGTAAGGAAGTCATTGGAGCCAAATGAGTTTATAAGACCAAGAGCAATGCTGAAGGCAAGATAGAAAGACACAAGGCAAGGCTGGTTGTCAAGGGATACAAGCAGCAGTATGGGAGAGATTATGAGGAGACTTTCGCACCGGTTGCAAGAATGGAAACCGTGAGAGCAGTGCTATCCATAGCAGCACAAAACAAGTGGAAATTTTACCAAATGGACGTGAAGTTAGCATTCCTAAATGGAGTGTTAATGGAAGAGGTTTATATTGAACAACCTCTAGGCTATGAGAAGAAAGGCCAAGAACACAAAGTATGCAGATTGAAGAAAGCTCTTTATGGGCTGAAGCAAGTGCCAAGAGCATGGTACAGTAGGATATACTTCTATCTACTGGAAAATGAGTTTGACTGGTAAATTTCTAATTGTTGTGTTATATGTTGATGATGTTATTTTCACACGCAATGATGTTTGTCTCATTGAAAATTTCAAATCAGTCATGAAAGAAGAATTTGAGATCACTGAAATGGGTTTGTTGAGATACTTCTTAGCAATAGAAGTAGATCAAAATGAAAATGGAATTTTTATCTCTCAAGCAAAATATGTAAATGAGGTGTTGGGAAGATTTAATATGCAAGAGTGCAAGGCAGTGATCACTCCCACAGTAATGGGATTAAAACTCAGCAAAGGGGACAGTAGCAAGGATTTTGATCCTAGTCTTTTCAAGACCATAGTTGGCAGTCTTATGTATTTAACTCCAACTAGACCTGACATAATGTTTGATGTTAGTTTAATTTCCAGATTCATGGAGAGGCCAAAGGAAGCACATTGGCAGGTAGAAAAAAGAATTTTGAGGTATGTCAAAGGTACT
Source organism: Pinus taeda (assembly GCA_000404065.3). Lineage (NCBI taxonomy): Eukaryota > Viridiplantae > Streptophyta > Pinopsida > Pinales > Pinaceae > Pinus > Pinus taeda. Next base: position 17,545 of record APFE030828232.1, read on the forward strand.
AAAAGACTTGCGATTTTATATACTACCTTAGAATGATCAAATTTAGTTGGATACACTGATAGTGATTGGGCTGGAAGTGTAGATGATCGAAAAAAGCACTTCTCGGATGTTTTCACATGCGTTCAGGAGCCAATTCATGGGCTTCTAAGAACAGCCTATCGTGGCTGTCTACGGCAAAGGCAAATAGGTGGCACTACAGTAGCAGAAGTCAGCCAGTTTGGATCGAGAAGGATGGTTGAGAAGCAGGCCAGAGCAGGCAAAAGTGACGGTGATTTTGTGACATAGCTCAGCTATTGCATTATCAAAGAATCCAGTGTTTCATAAGAGAACGAAACACATTGACACAAGGTTTCACTACATCAGAGAATTGGTAAGCAATGGAGAAATTGTCTTAGAACATTGCAGGACTCAGGAACAGGTTGCAGACATTTTGACAAAGCCATTGGACTAGAAAAGCTTCGAATTTTTGAGGAAGTGTTTGGGTATGACTGAACGCCCAGCAGTTGAAATTAAAGTGGAGTGTTAAAAATGTAATTTCACCAGCCGCGTAATTAATTTCCAGCAAAATCATTTAGGAAAACCACCCAAACCTCATCAGACCGCTTTTGCTCAGCAAGTGGTTTTCGTATAAACGCGCCCGATGCAATAAGATTTTTACGCGTCTCCAACTGTATGTCTCCAAAACCACTTTCCATCGAGACGTAAAGTTCGGTAACAAAGGATCTCCCGATATTGTTATGAACCGTTCGATTGCGAGGATGATTGTCCACCGTTCGATTATTCCAAAGCTGCATTCACGCCTGGAGGGAATGACATTGCGTAAATTTTTGGGTTGACCGCTGTTTATTTCAGTCAAGTAATTAATGTTATTTACTCCGGTTCATAGGATATTGGTAAAGCTTTTAATTTTAATGTTTTTTTCTTACAGAGGTATGGGCATAGGTAAATGTTTTTAATATGTACGGGAGTATGGTCATATACGTAATGTAATTTTCTTTGGTTTTGTAGTTGCATACGCATAGTATGTGTTATGCTTTTGTTTTTGTGTTGACAAAATTTCTGCAATGAAGTAGTGAAACCCACAGCAGTGCGAAGAAGTGTATGTAGAAAAATACAGGGGAGCATGTAATGAAATAGGGGAAGCAAGTGTATGTAGAAAAATACAGGGGAGCATGTAATGAAATAGGGGAAGCAGTGTGCAGGTGAAAAACACACACAACAGTGTGAATGTAACAATGGACTTCTGAAATGAACTGAAGTTTGCACAGTGAAGGAAAAGAAAAATGAAAGTGCATAATGTGATTTTTATTTTTACAGAAGTATATGTTTTACAGCAGTAAATGTAAATGAGATTTCCACACAGCATAAAATTTGAGGAGAAGACAAAGTAACTTTTGTTATTGAATTTGTTTTGGTGAATCCCTCTGAGTGAATGAGGATGAATTTTGTATCAATCTTTTATTAATGAATATAAAGGCTTTTATGGGTGTGTAATACTCTGTTCTCAGAAATATTTTAAGCTTCCCTGTGTTAAAGATCGTGGAGAAAAACAGAGCATTGTCTCTGTGTGCAGTTTGTTTGTTCTTTTTTGAATTTTACTAAAAAAATCCCCAACATATATCACACAAACCTAACTATTTCAATATAAAGTCTGTATTTGAATATAAATTCTGCATAACATATGTTTAAAGTAAAACTAATCTTACTTGTTTTAAATCAATAACTAAGTATGACCCATCTCTTTAAATTTGATACGTGTAGATATTTCAGACTCGATTCGTAAGGCTGATTTCCAGCTACTACCACTGCAACGAAAGCAACGAATGAAGGCCTCTGCAAGTGCTGAAGGTAACATTACAACCGGTATTACCAGCGCACCGAACTTACCAACAAGGATACATGATGATCAACAAGAGACTATGACTAGAATTAATCCACAAATTCAGCATGGCCAACCAACCAGTAATACGAAAGGCACAACAGATAGTAATAATATTTCTAGTTTCTTGTTGATGCCTGAACTTCTGCAGAAGTGCAGTAGTCCAGTGGACAGTACAAAAAATCTTATCAACCAGCCGATCCAGCGTGGTCAAGCAAGAAGTAAAACGTCAAGCACAATAGATAGTGGTACTCCCAGTTTCTCGTTCATGGATAAGCTTCTCCAAGAGACCACTACTGTCGCCAGCACTGCACAAAATAATAATTATCATCAGATGCAGCATGAGGAACCATTCAGTAATACACATGGCGCAGCAGATAACATATTTCCAGTTTCTCGTTGATGTATGGGCCTGTCAACGAGGGCAGCACTCTGCTCGACACTGCACAAAATTATAATAATCAGCATATCCAGCATGACCAACCATTCAGTAATATTTCCAGTTTCCTGTTCATGGATGAGCCTCTCTACGAGTGCAGTACTGTGGCCAACTCGGCACAAAATAATAATAATCAGCAGATCCAATATGAACAACCATTCAGCAATATTTCTAGTTTCTCGTTGACGCAGGGAACTGTCAACACTGCACAAAATCATATTAATCAGCAGATCGAGTCTCTTCATGAGATGAGTACTCTGGTCGACACTACAGTACAAAATGATATTTATCAGCAGATCGAGCCTGTGCAACGAAGTGGTAATACGTCAAGGGGCACAGCAGATAGTGGTATTTCCAGTTTCTCCTTGTTGAAGAAGACTCTCCATGAGTTCAGCATTCCGGCCAGCACTCTACAAGATGGCACATTTCCAACTTCAAATGGTCATTCTATGCCGAAAAAGGTTGAGAGTTTCAGTGAGTTAATCGATGTAGAGAAGGATTATTACATGGACTATGGGATATTGATGGAATATCCACTGAGGCACTCGCCCGAGTGTGTGCTCGTCAGACCCGTCCCGGGAGCCCGTAACAACCCAGACTATCTCTGGAAAAAACAGCAGTTGGGGCAAGTGAACCCTTGCTCCAAAAAATAAACTGAGGCAACGAACGTAGGACATCAAGAAAACTCGGAAACTCTCTATAGTATACTGCGTGGAAAGTCATGTCTAAACAAGCAAACTATGAAAGTCTCTATAGTATACTGGGTTGAAAAAGATGGTTGATTTGATTTGCATATTATTTTGGAAAGTCGTGTCTAAACTCACAGTTGATTATGGGCGTGTTGTCTGGTTTCGAAAGAAAACAGGGAGAGAAACAATTTTATAGATATTCCTTCGCTTTAATAGATATTCATGTCTTTTATTATTGTGTATATATTAATTTTATAGTTGATTAGGGAAGTATTTTTTCCGAAAAACCGGGAGATAAAAAATTATAGATTTGCTCGATATCACTGCTATTTTTTTTAATTGTTATTTATATTATTACTTTTATATTATATTTTAGTATTTAAAATATATGTTTAAGTTTATAATTAAATTCATTTGAGGATGTCTGAATTTATTTAGTTAAAAAAATAGGAAGGATAGTGATGGCATATGATAGCATATGGCTTTCTCTGTATTTGAATATTGTTTTTGTACAAGGATTTTAAACTGGTTCATTTCATTATGAGAATTGGGTTTTCTTCGGATTTAATGATTAGGTTATACAGTTTTGATGTCAATACATATTTTTCAATTTTATTGACTGGGATTTCAACTATCATTTTGGGTTGCCATTTCCATTCAGCTCGGTCCGGGAACTAAACCGTTCCTGCAATTGCTAGAATTTTAGTTCATCGAATATAAATTCTTTAATGGGTATTGTCTATATTTGCTACAGAGACATGCGTAGTTTCATCTAGATTTCTTTCCCCTCCCAGACTGTGTGCATGCAGCTTGTCGAGGCATTACCCATCTATGATAGTATTACTTATCTCAACATTCACTTAATTACTCAGCTTACTATTTCTTTTAGCCACAATAATTGTTATTCATCATAGGTCCAAAGGTTACCTACCCCACTAGGCTTTGTCTCTCATATTTTATATGGGTTCTTTTTCTCTTCTTGGTTGTCGCTATTGCATTTCAATATTACATGGCTAGGATGTTTTACCTTCAGATGCTTACACCTTTATAAAAAATACAGACTTAATAGAGTATTTTCTTATTTGATTTTGTATTTTCAGTTCTATTATTCCATGTGGTATCGCTTCTAAATTTAGCTCTACTTTAATATTTTTACTACTCTTTTTTCTCAGAAATAAAACCATTATATAAAAGAAAAGTTTAACTCTGCAACCTACAAAATTTTTCGGATACTTATCTGAACAGCACCCCACGAATTCACTGAGAGAAGGATCTCTCCTCCCAACAACAAGAAAGACAACTACGTACAATCTAACCCTGATATTTCAGTCCCCAAAAGAGTAAATAACAATGACCTCTACGGTCTATTCTCGCATCATGATCTCTCAGGTCCACCCAATAATCTCACAATCACTTAAGGACTCCACTAGTTCATAGCCTAGGTCAGGAGTGCCTCAATGGAAGCGTCCTAACTTAAATTCATTTTTTCCTTCCTCTTTTTGGTGCCTCCATTTTTCATTCCTTCTTTTGTTGGCCTCCCTTTTCCCACTGATACATTTTTCTTTAGGGAGAGAGTGACTTTACTAATTGTCTTTGAGCTTTTGGTACATGAAATTCTCATTTTGGGTCATTTTTTTCATGATTTCCAAGACTTCATCATTTAACCAAAGTAAATTAAATCATAATAATAATAATAATTTTTAAACATCATTGTTTCACTATGACTTTTTACAAAGACCATTATTTACCCAATTATAGAGGAAAATTAATTATAAAATGTTTTCAGTACTTCAGGGTGTCACATCTTCCCCCATTGGGCATAAGAAGGTACTCAATGTTCACTCTTGCCCTTGGAATAGGTACTAATATTCTTTTAGCATAAAATTAGCATTTTTCCAAGTGGCTTGTTCTAGGCTAAAGTGCTTCCACCACATTTTAACTTGCGTGATAACTTGCTTCCATAATATTGTTTCTCTTTGCCCGAGAATACACAAATGTTCTACTAGAAATTTGTCATAACCATAATAATTTTTTCATAATTTTAGCATTTTTTTTAATAAAATAGGAACATGTATACATACCTAGTCATATATATCTAAAAAAGCATCCTTGAATTTACTTCACCTCTAACCAACTAAGTACATGCCTCAGGTCATGTATATACCTTTTTAGTAATGATACATGAAAGACATTATGAACTAGGATGTGACTAAGTGCGAGTTGCATAGGCCACATGCCAAATTCTTTCCATTAATTGGAAGTGACAACAATAAGGGGGAGCTAGCTTAGTATAATTACCCCACCATAAGGTACTAATCTTAGTCCTAATATACACATATACATGGTCTTCAACATAAAACTCTTGATAAGTCATTTTCCTCTGTGCATATACCTTTTATCAATCTTGGGAAACCTTTAAATTTTGTTGTACCCTCTTAACAATTTGCTCAATTTCTATTAACATCTCGCTCTAAGATTAGTTTTACTTTAAAGTTACTCCAATTGTTAGGTGTTCTGCATATCCTTCCATACAACACATACAAGTTACTCATTTTCAATGACTCATGGTAACCATTGTTATATGAAAATTCAATGAGCTGTAGGTAATCCTCCCACTTGGTTGGTTTTGCATAACATACATCCTTAACATGTCTTCGAGTACCTTGTCTACATGTCCGGTTTTCCCATCTATCTAAGGATGATAGGTAGTATTGAACTAAACCTGGGTACGCATCCCAACAAATAGAGATTTCTAGAATGCAGAGGTAAATTTCACATCTCTATCTGAGATTACCACCTTAGGTATGACATACAATTGAAATATGTCCTTCATGAAAATCTCACTAATTTGGGAGTCTTGAATATATATTGTACTGGGATAAAATTTATTGTCTTACTCAAATCATCCACTACCATAATAATTGATTCATTGTGTCATATAAATTTAGGTAATTTGTTTATAAATTTTAAGGTGATAACATCTCATTTCCATTCTAGAATTGGTAATGGGTGCGTTGACATTGCTAGAAATATGTCAACCAATGACGTCTCCTTGAACTCCCAATTAGGCCTCATGTTGTTTGGAGTAGGAGCCACATTTGCTACAATCGCCCAATTGCCATATATTTGGAAGATATGCCTTGGCTCTAACTACGAGAAAGAGAGAGGGCTGTGAATGTGCCTTTGAACAATAGGGGGTGTGCATGGTGACTGTTCATTGACATGTGTGCATATGTTCTTCCATTGTGGAGGGGAGGAGAAGTGACCCTCTAAGAGAGAGGTATTAGTACCATGATAGAAGTGATACATGAGAAAGAAGTACCCATACAACACCAAGCAGAATAGTCCACATAATTGAGATGGTCATGAAACCAATGTGTAAATAAAAGATCTGTTGAGTATCTAGCGGAGTAGTCCATAAGGATGAGACAACACTAACATCAATTACAACACATTCTCAAAAGATGAGTTCCAAAATATCCAAAATAGTTCACCTTCTTTAACATAGCTGAAAGAAGACATCAATTACAAGCATTCATAGAATAGTCTTACAAATATCCATAATCCAAGCATGAAAACATGTTGGCCCAGAGGGCTTCTGATATTAGGAAAAAGATCCTAGACACATGTATACAATTAACATCACTAGCTCCATTAGTGGAGCATTGGAGCCACTCCTTTCTACTCAAAAGAACTACCCTATCTCTCTAATTCCTTATTGGGAGGAGTGAGGGTGAAATGTAGTTTGCTCATACAGTGAGGGGTATATATAACCAAGGGGCGATGCTTCTTCTTTGCGAGTCTTCTACTACCATCATCACTATTTAACTTCCTGTGACTTTTCCACTTACACGACTCTCCAATTGTGTCCTTTGAACTTCCACTTTACAAGACATTTGAATAAAATGTACATGGTTGAAAAAAGTGATATGACATATGAAATGGCACGACATGACAATTCTAGGATGGAATGCTTGGTAATGTCACAATGTCAAGTGAGTGATGCTGTTGTGAATGACGTCTACCTGAGAATAATCTTGCCTTCCACCACCTCATTCCTTCGTGACATAAATATTCTATGATCTCAAGTCTTGGGTTATGGTCGCGAGTTCGTGTCACTCCACTTTTCCTTGATGGATCAACATGCATGTTCATATAAGAGAATTTATTTTCATGTCTTCCTCCTTCATCTCCTTCATCATCATCCCACCAAGCGCTTGTATCTGTAATTCACTCAATATGAGATGACATGAGCCCAAAAACCTCCTAGCCTAATATGGTGCAATCTGGTCTAGGGTCTAGCTGAAACTGAGTTAAAATCTGGGAAGGGAGGCTTAGTAACTACGTGTCCGAGTAGCCAAGGCTAAGGTTTGAGGCCTAGAAATGAAAAATGCATAGTTCAGGCTAGTCTAAGAGGCTATCTCCACTAAAGGAGGGGCCATTGTGGAATATTTCTGTGTAGTTCCTGAAGTGAACCTTGAATGACTTATGTGCACTTTTGGGAGACACTAGGTCGATATGAGGGGAGGGCCACTAAATGCATCCTCTAGATATTTCTCAAAATTAAGGGATGTTGATCTCTGCATAATTTTGAGAAATAATGGGTCGTAATGAGGGAGTGACCATTGTAAGAAGAATCTTTGTAGTTCTAAGGCTGAGGGGATATTGCTCCCCTATGGGATTATGCATTTGACAGGACCAAGTACTTAGCTAGTTACATTTTCTTGCATAATATGCATTTTCGGATAGGCTCACTGAAAGGATTACAATATTGTGGAAGGGAAAGACGAGTCTTGGGCTTAAGATTTGTGTAATGTAGCATTCCTAGTAGAAAATAACTATACATTGTGTAGATGCAGGGGTCAAGGCCACATCTTGTTGATTGGAACTAGGAAATGCAAAATCCAGGCAGGCTGGGTGAAAGCAGGTTGAAGGACTAGTCAGACTGACAGGCGGAGTGATGAAGGTTCCACTACATGCTAACACATAGAATACTTGAAGAAATAAAAACATTGTTCACCCATGACACATGAGCAACAATTTCACTTGTCGCTTCATGACCAGTTATGATAAGTATGACACCTAAAATAGATTTTATGAGGACCATGATGAAACTTGTGCGAAAATGATCAAAACTTTGTGAATGAGTGTGATAGATGTTTATATGGTTAGTAAAACTTGTAAACACAAATATGGGCCCTTAAAACCACCAGAATGAGCTTATGCATAAAGTGTGATAACCATTATGTGAAAAGATAACATCTTGCCTATCTTGTGAAAGGGAGCAAAACACATGGCATGGATTTCAGTGTTTGTGACCATTCATGTCATTGAATACATAATGATATGATAGTGGTAATATTCCCTTCAAGCTACACTAAGAGTGTTACAAGTCTATTTGAGCACATCACTCCCATCATTCAGATAAGTACTATTAAGGCTCATCAAACCCTAATTTAGTTGCTACATGCACTAGAAAAGTCATTACATTGAATGCCATCATTCTTGGGAGTTTCCTGGCCTAAAGACATCCTAAAATTACTCCTTGAGGTACTAGTGCAACCTTGGTTAGGGGTAAGTACTCCACAGATCACGTAGGCTCACTTTGTCCAGCGTTGGGCGAGATTAGCAAAATCTTCATAGGGTTCTAGGAATATTCCTTCATTCTAGAAGATTCCCACCTCTTATCCTCTCCTATGAGCTCAAAATTGGATAGTGGATGAATCAAATAAACTCTTATCCTCTCATCCCTTCCTCCATGGAAACTAACTCCCAAATTGGAAAGCCATTCAATGCCCAATTTATGAGAAAACCACCTCCATTTCCCCATAAATTGAGGAGTCATCATAGTGATCAGGGGCTGGACTTTGAAAATTTGTAAGGAGAGACTGTTGCTGTGAGGTTTGAGATTGTAATCAAGTATTGTTATGATGTCGGGGTGTTGTGCTTTTGGTGTGATGAAGGACGGAACTCAAACTCGATGAGTGACATGAGATTAGACTTCTTGGTTGTAACTCTTCCTTCTACCTAATAAAGTTGTTTACACCTTTTCCCATATTTGTTTCTTTATGTATGATTATTATATGTGTAAATTCTTTCCATTCCATTTGCTTATAGTAGATAGATCTCTTGATTTGATTGGTTTTTGTCCTCTGTTTATCATTATAGGAACTTATTGAATGGATTTAGTTCAAGGAGGAGCGATGAGAGCTATTCAAAGGAGACAAATGTAAGAAAAAGATAACAAGTAGGTACCTTCTCTTATTTATTTTCTATATAGAAGGGTTAAACTCTTTAAATCTCTTGTTCTAGGTGTAGCTACCCACCTAGGGAAATTGTATTTATCCATAGATGAAAAATTCCACATAACAAATTGGCAACCCTACTGGGGAACGACCATCATTTTGGGTAGTTTATCATCATCGTCGTACACCCTAGTAGACTTTACCTACTTTCATTGATCTTATTTTAGTCTTTTTGAAGTGTTTTTTGTAAAAAAAGTGAGGTTAGATGTCTTTTGATTGGCCTCTCTGGTAGCAACGTGGGCTTGGTCAGGGAACAGTGCTCTACAGAGCATGCTTGGCTTAGATACAGTGCTCTGTCGTGAACTTACTACCACTCTAACCTACGTTGGTCCTCTGTAAGCTTAAAAACCCATCGTTGCCTTGGATCTTTACAATTTTGCTTTTGAAGTTGTTTGTTTAAAGATCAATGTTTTCTATGGTTTTAAAATCAACTTGTATCTCTTCTCCTTGCCTTTCTTTACCTTGATTGTTTAGTTTTTCTTAATATTTTTATTTATCATTATCAATTCATTGTCAAAGTTAGTTTATAGTCGATTAGTATTTTCTGAAAAGAAAGTGTCATAAAGCCTTCATTCCTTTAGAAAAGGAACTACCATAAAGTCTTCGTTCTTGCAAAAAGATTGATTGATTATATGTGCATTAGTTTCCTTTTGTTCATATAAACACTAAAGGGATTGAAAATAAAAACTTTCATTTGGGATATTGTAGTTTGTGAATGCTTGATAGGGATAGCTAGAGAAATTGCAGTAAGTGTGCTCTTTGCTCTTTGTCAAAGATCTAATTGCTCCATCCCTATTAGCTAAGGTTTTTATTGTTCAAATTGACTGAAAAGAATGCTTATCATATTGCTTGTATTCTCAGAATTACAAGATACATCAAGTTGCAAACCTTGAAAGGAAAATTCTTAAGAAGATCAACTTAAAAGTTATCTCAATTAAACTAATGGAGCATTGTAACTTAATGCATAACATTTATAGGTCTAGTCTAAAGACGTGTTCTAGCATCGTTAAACATAGCAGCTATCACTAACTTGTTTGTGATACATTCTGAGTGGTATACCTCATTGCAAGTACGTAAGTATATCGTAGCTTTTCCATGTACCTTCGGGTATATAGGGAGGTGTTACAGTACGTAAAGTATAAATGAATGCTCTCATTGTCTGGTTTCGCATTAGACAGCTCTAACATGGATTGGACGTAAACGTACTTTTGGGTATATATGGGAGCACTACATTAGGTTGCTATCCATCCTTAGGTAATTTATTTGGCCACCATGTACACTGTGATACACCGAACACAGCATTTGGGGAGGTTCCCTACACGTATGTTAAGTCCTTCGTTTACTGAGGCAGCATATTACAGTTCACATTTGCTTGGTAATTCTTTTGCGTAGATTATCCCTTTTCTATTTTTTAATGTTATTTTGATTAAAATAAAATTAATTTACTGCAGATAACATCCTCCATGCTCACTCCTTAGTTGATCTTAGGTTGAGACATATGTCAACAACTCCAGAGTCCATCGATCAAGGAATTCCTTTTGATGGGAATCCTAGTCCTTTTCCTCCTTTTGGATATATTGCTTCTCCTTATATGGATACATTTTCCCTTCCGAGATTTACTATTGGCTTGATACTATGGTTGTTTTCAACCTCCTTGGTTCAAAATGTCATGATTTCTCTGCAATCGAGTACTCGTCCAACTAGACAAAATCAACCTCCATTTGATCTTAAAGTTGATTGTTTGCCTTCTTTATCGGTTGTTTCTTCCTCCCCTTCTTCCTCTTCGCCTGGTGAAAGTATTGACACTATTAGCCAAGTGGCTAAGAAGAAGAAGAAAGGGAAGAAGAAGAAGAAGAAGAAGAAACTTCAGCAGGGGGAAACCAAGAAACCATTGCTTTGAATATAACTTATGATGAGAAACTATCTGATAAGACTCACAAAGTTTGATATCCATGCAAAGTTTGTATGAGAGACCATCTTCTCAGAAATTGTCCTGATATTCCTCAGATCTTAAAATAATAGTCTTCTCATTCACG
>APFE030828233.1:0-10385 GCA_000404065.3 Pinus taeda
TTTTTTACCCCTAGGTTTCCATGTGAAAAACACTATCTCAAATGTGTGTGTTGCTCATGTGATTGTTGTATGAACATGTATTTTGAATTTTTTTTCCACTGCTTTTCGGAATGAATGCTCTCACAAGTAAAATAATATAAGAAGGGACTATAAGCATAATAGAAAAAGAAAAATAATCTCATAATTACGATTTCACCACCCCCCCCGCCCCCCCCCCCCACCCTTCAATTTAGCAAATTTCCTTATTTTCAACGGTTATGTTATGCTTTCAATGTCCCATGACTTTGTGGTATACATGAATTCATGATCATAATTTTCCAGCTGCCATTAGTAAATACATACTCCAACACACACACACCACACAACAACACACACAAAAGATATATAAATATTATATATATATATATAATATATATATATAATATAATGTATATATATTATATATATATATGATAGTATATTATAAGATATCTATGTATATATTGATTCCCTTAGGAGTACTACTGTGGTCAACATATTCCCCTTCCCAAAGCTATTCTCGAAATTTCAGTCCTTGGGTATGAATTCCCTTCATTTGGTGTGTGATGTAGTTTATTCCTCTCATGATTTGTAGAAGCATTTACAAAATTAACTTAGCAACTTATTTGTATTTCCATGGAGAAATAGGATCCTTAATAACTAGAAAAACTAGTTCTTTCCTTATAACACTTGATATCTTATTATATTGGACATATTATTCAGAGTACTACTGTAGTCAACATATTCCCCTTCCCAAAGCTATTCTCTAAATTTCAGTCCTTGGGTATGAATTCCCTTCGTTTGGTGTGTGATGTAGTTTATTCCTCTCACGATTTGTAGAAGCATTTACAAAATTAACTTAGCAACTTATTTGTATTTCCATGGAGAAATAAGATCCTTAATAACTAGAAAAACTAGTTCTTTCCTTATAACACTTGATATCTTATTATATTGGACATATTATTCAGAGTAAATGTCTAATTTAACAAGTTGCAATTGCTCCAATCTTTATTTAGAAGCTCTAAGCTATTATTTTACTGTACCTTTTTTTTCATGACTCACTATTGCTTTGTTAAGTTCACAAACGAAAGGAATAGAAAATTCTAGGTGACTAGAATATAAAGTGTGTTCCATATTTCCTTTCCCACAAAGGATAATCAAATGTTTCTTCGCTAAATCAATTTCTTCCTATCTCCTCTATGAGATAATATGGCTTAAGTAACTGAGCTCACTCTCACAAAGATTCATGTAGAAATTATTCCATAATTGGTACTTATAAAAATGATAGATCTATTTAGTATAGTTTGTACCCAAATAGTGTTAATAGCGGAATTATCATTTCCTTGTTTAATATGTGATTTACTAAACTATTTATTATCTTCCATTTAGATACTATATATTATACACATGGTACAATATATAGCAACAAATTGTGACTCTTCATTACTAAAGGCTAAGTATTTAAGGGAATGCATTTTTTTTGTTGTTGTAATTCTTCATTGTTTCACAATGCAAAATCTCTGAAATTGAGTTCTTCTGATATAAGTATTACCAAGTTCTTCAACTAAGAAAATAATGTTTTCTCATCCTCCAATGTTCAATATATAATATATAATATTCCACTACTAAAATTTTACATTATAGTCTAATATTTTAGGTACTATTCATTCCTCACATGCATACATTCTTTTTAACGCAATTGATATTCCTCTTTTTGATAGGTCTCCTCCTACAGGAATCATATGTCTCAATTTCCCTTGAAAATTTTGCTCAAAGATATTTGGAAATCAATAATATATACATGCATGCAACCTATGACATACATGCAATGTCGAATATATAATGGTATACATGCATGCAAACTATGACAAGCATGTAATGTATAATCTATATTATTACTAAAAATAGATTTCTCGTGAATAAAACTTTCGATATACGCATGCAACCAATATTTATGCAGTTATTTCTTTTTATATATTTCATCTTCAATCTGCATATTAATACTAATATAAATTAGATACAATAACAACCTAGAATAATAGCTTATAGAAAAATAGAACATAAATATTTCCTAATGGTACGCTTGGGGAATGTTCAAGAATAGAGCATGTTCCCCCAGCCATGAACTGCATTGGCCAGTTGCCCTTGAGCTAAGACCTTTTTTCCTTCAGTAATTGACCCCCTTTTGATTCCTAGGTGGTTCATTTTATAGATTTTCTTCCCAACAGATTTTAGTAGCGTCCCGCTTTAAGGTCTGCCAACCTTTTTTCCTAGGTCTTTTTGTTTTAGTTTCTCTTTGAAAATCTATTTATATTTTCCTTTAAAACACTCTTTTCTCTCCTATGGTTCTTTATTCCACCCCACTTAGTATTTCTCTCCAACTAAGTGATTAACATAATCTTCCTCTCCCTTTATGTTAACTTAATTTTTTCATTTTATTTTTCTCCTAGGGATTTTTAGGAGACTTTTAGGGAAGGTCCAACGTGTGAACTTGACCACCACAACTTTTTCTAAGTTGGCAAGAAGTCTTCTACACTCTAGTGATCCTTCATGAATATTTCCAAGCAATTTATTTATTAACTCAATAATAATAATATAATTACATCATGAAATAAGTCCCACCATGGCTTCCCTTGCCATTAAATCCAATAATAGTTAGATGTCTAAAAATAGTAACTATCTGAAAAACAAAGTCATAGGGGTGCTACATGTAGCCTCATTGTGGCTGAACTTAAAAAAAAATGAATATGAATTCAATCATTGCATTAGACGAATCATAATGAATGACTTAATGGAGACATGTTGGTATGTGTTTTGGGTTAATGGAGACCTATTGGTATGCATCTTGGGTTTCATGTGCATGAGGAGGACTCAACATTAGGTACATGAGGTGTTTCCCTCATTTACACCAGGATCAAACAATGTTATCTTTGGTGAGGGACGATGATTTACATAGAACACAAGCTTGTGGCTTCTTAATCTATGTTTGTGAAGGAGAACAAATAGAAAGAAGGTATAGAAACTCAAACAAATTGTTAATTAGCTTGTGGATACTCTAATTATAATATGAATAGATCTAAATGTGAAAAGAATTCAAATAAATAAGGATTCGATTTGTATCTATTGTGTAGATAATTAACAAATAACATAAACAATATTTTACCATTGATCAAATAAATTTGATTGGGATTAATTAGCAACAAACTTGAAACATGTAGATATAAGAACTATGATCACATATCATTAATACATCATAAATATAGACATTAACTATTACATTTTCTCTCATATTTTCTCTACCCCACGTGCAATAGGGTGGGAGTGAGAAAATTTGAAAAAACAACTCCAATGTGAATTGGTTTGCTTAAGTTTTGATTTCTCACTTCATAAAATTTGTATTTTAAATTTATGAAATTTTACAAATTACAATAGAAACTTAAATTTAAGTTTATAATGTAATATTTATTTATTGTCAAAGAATATTTTTGTCCAATCCTAGGAAAATTTTTATAGGTATAGTTTTCGATTCCCAACTCCAACTTCATGTTCCTGCTCTCCATTTTTTTTATTACATTTTTCTTTTAACCTTTTTTTTTATTGACAATATAGATTTTTGGACATCAAAAATTGTTTATTGGACAAACATATGACCCTTCACATTTTCAAAGGCATCCTCTGGCCTTTTCATCAACCTTATAATCAAAATGTTGGGTTTCATAATCAATCTTTTGATTTCTTGACTACTCTTCATTGAGAATATCATGTCCATTCAATGTTTGTGTGGATATGGTTGTTGATCATATAATA
The DNA here is from genome assembly GCA_000404065.3 of Pinus taeda. Lineage (NCBI taxonomy): Eukaryota > Viridiplantae > Streptophyta > Pinopsida > Pinales > Pinaceae > Pinus > Pinus taeda. The sequence goes on from APFE030828233.1 coordinate 3,826, forward strand.
TTATAAATCTATCTTTTAGGACACACACACACACACATGTTTAATCCCTTTTCACTCACACACACACACACACACACACACACGTTTAATCCCTTTTCACACATGATAGATCCAAAGCTCAAATTAATTTACCTTTGTTTCATATGTGAGTGTCAACTACTTGTTGAACATGTAGTGAGTATTTCGTTATTGAAATGTTTTAACCATAACAATTTTTTCTACTTGTAATTATTTTATAAATACATAAATTTATATATAGAGAAAAAGCTGAAATTAAAATATTAATATTTTACTTGAAATGGAAATTGAAATATTTTATTTATGATAAACATTGAAATATTTAGGAAGACGAAAATTGTATGGTGCTCTGGCTGCTCCGCAGGCGATTGGCCTAGGGTTCCTCTGTTGACCCGCGCCCTCAGACTCCTGCCTGACAGCTCTGCTGCTAGGCTCACCCCCTCAGTGCCCCTCCTGGGCCCCCTCGTGCCTTCTTCTGACCTCTGGGCCTCTTGCTCAGTTCCCGCTCCGAGGCTCTCCTTGGGAAACTCCGCCCCTCCTAATCAACCTGTGCCCTGGCTCTCCAATGGCTGGGTTTGATCCCCCGCCTCCAGATCTGGAAGATTATGAGAAGCAGTTTGCTTCCCTCATTCCAGAGAATGCAGCATGAAGAATCTGCCGAACTGCGACTAAGTTCATCAAGAAACTCGATGAAATACCTGAAGTTTCCCTTCCCCCTTCCCTCCCGAGGAAGGCAACAATCTCTTTAGCTGAAAGACGTCTGGTAGGCCAGTTCACAGGACTCTGGCCCTCGCCCATATTAGTAAAAAATAGGTGGAACGCAACTGGAACTCGATCATACAAGGAAAAATAGCAATCAGATTCTGTGGAAGAGGCTTTTACACTTTCTTGTTTGAATCAAAAGAGGACAGGAATCTCATCTTCAGAAATGGTCCCTATTTTATGGACTCAAGAGGCCTCTATCTAAATAGATGGTCTCCCAACTTTGATCCAGAAATGGACGTCCCAAATGCAGTCCCGGTTTGGGTCCGTCTTCCTCATCTGCCGCTCCACTGCTGGGGAGATGAATTAGTCAAGGCCATTGAGAACTTAGTCGGCAAGTACATAGACAGATCTGAACCAAAGGAGAACATGCATGCTTGTGCGAGGATATGCGTTGAAGTAGATCTTGGGAAAGGCCTTCCGGAAGCTATCAAGATCAAAGTGGATCAATGGACACACATTCAACAGGTAGATTACGAGCAGCTACCCTTCAAGTGCAAGGTATGTCACGAGTATGGGCATTTGCAAATAGATGTAGCAAGTTAAAATCAAATGAGTCTAATGGAAATGTTGAAAACTCTGAAGGCTCATGGGAACAAGTTAAAAAGAAAAAATTTAATCCCTCTCTTGGCCCAAGCTCCAAGCCCCCCCGGAAAACCCTTATGTTCCCATCCTCCCTTCTAGTTCAGCACCGCCCTTCCCCTCATCCTCCAACCCCTTTGAATCTCTGTCAGCCGAAGAACCCATGTCTCCTCCCTCATCTCCCCGAGGCACTGCACTTGCAATAATCTCCTCCCTCTCTCAACCTCAGCCCTCCCCTCCTCCAACCGTGGATCGAATACTAACCAGAAACAAAATGAAAGAGAATAACCTCACCACTGACCCTCCTAGAAAAGCAGGCAGGAAGTCAAACAAAGAAATCAGGGATGAAACTGCAACGAAAGAAATGGCCACTGGAACTTAGAAACCAATGGACACATATCTAGACAAGCCAAAAGGAAGTGGTGAAAAGATGAAAGAGAAGAGCGGGACTCACACAAAAAATGGTAAATGATGATTCTGGTCTCTTGGAATTGTAGGGGGATGGGCTCCTCCCTAAAAATAAACGCAGTCCGGGATCTAGTCAAACAGGAGCAGCCAGACCTCCTCCTCATCTAGGAGACCAAAATATCTGATCAAGACTTCCAAAACCACATCAAAAGAAGCAAAAACTACTCAGGTATAGCAATAAGCGTAGCAGGCGCATCAGGAGGCATAGGAACTATATGGAACAAAAATAAATGGGACCTGATAAACCAAAATTCCTACAATTGGTGGGTAAGAACAAACATTCAAAACAAAGTCTCAAAAGAGGAATACACAATCTACAACATATACGCCCCAAACCACTACAGGGACAAAGCAATATGGTGGGACTCAATAACCTCAGATCTCCAATTAGCTCAAGACAGGAACATTTTCTTGGGAGGAGACCTGAATTTAATAAGGAATGCTGATGAAAAACTAGGAGGGAACTTCTACGCAGACCCCTCAAGAGACTCTCTGGAAATTCTAATCCAGGCCCACAATATAATTGATATCCCTCCTCAAAACGGGAAGTATACATGGAGTAACAAAAGAACTTGCAACAACAACATTAAAGAGAGGTTAGACAAAATTCTTGCTCACGAAAGAATAGTAGCAAGTTTTCCCTCCATCAAAAGAAAAAACATTCAAGCCTCTGCGTCAGACCACAAGCCCGTGGTTTTGACTCTGGACAAGGGAAGAAATCTGAGGCCTCTCCCCTTCAAATATAATAAAGCCTGGGACTACAAAGAATAATTTCGAAAACTTGTACAAGATCAGTGGGCAAAGGAAGTCATTGGTTCTCCCCACTATACATGGGAAACCAAACTAAAGTTTCTCAGAGCAGCCATCAAGCAGTGGGCAAGAGACAATGCAGCAGTCGAAAACAAAAAACGAATCGATCTCCATAAACAATTAGAACAATGGAGTTAAGAAAAAGAGAACATACAATACACAGAGGAGGACCAAACCAAAGAAAACAAAATGTACAGGGAATTATACAGGCAAAACAGAATGGAGGAAGAAGAACAACGGCAAAAATCAAGGTGTCTTTGGCTCAGGGTTGGAGACAAAAATACCTCATTCTTCCACAATAGTCTAAAGCTCTGACGCGCTAGAAATCAAATAGACAAAATCATGGTAGAGGGGAAAGAGACCAGCGATCAAGAAGAAATCAAAGAGGCAGCTTACAGACATTTTAAATCCTTATTATCAGTAGACCATCAGACTCTGGACAACACGGATTTTCTAAGGCCAATCGAGAAAAATTCACTGATTGGAAAAACAAAGAACTGGACCAGAGGTTTCAGAAGAGGAAATTAAGTTGGCAACCTTTAGCATGCAGCAAGGCAAGGCTCCAGGTCCTGCTGGGTTCACTGTGGCCTTCTACAGAAACCACTGGGACACAATAAAAAAGATTATATAAGGATGGTGAAAAATGTCTTCCAAAAACACAAGATGGGAGACAACACAAAATCCTCTCACCTTGCCCTCATCCCCAAGGACCTCAACCCCCTCTCCTTCGATTGCTTCCGCCTTATCTCCTTATGCAATGTCTCTTACAAGATAGTCACCAAAATCCTTGCCAACAGACTCAAGAAACTCCTCCCCCACCTCATCTCAAAGAACCAAGGCGGTTTTGTTCCCCGTAGACAAATCAAAGACAATGTCATCTTGATTCAAGAGGCAATTCACAACAGTATCAACAGGAAGGAAAGAGGCATGATCATTAAATTAGATATGGAAAATGCCTTTGACAGGGTCAACCATCACTTCTTGAGAGAAGTCCTCAGAAAATTTGGGATCTTCAACAACTTTATCAGCATCATCATGGAGTGTATCACTCATCCCTGGACAGCTCCTCTGATTAATGGTAGACCAAGTAGCTACTTCAGAAGTTCAAGGGGTCTGAGGCAAGGCTGCCCTCTCTCCCCCTTCTTATACATTATAATGGCAGAAACTTTGAGCATCCATCTGGAAAAGCTCCGCAAGAAAAAAGAGATTACAGGAATCAGTATAGAAAGAGGGATCAAAGAAATCAATCACTCTCTTTTTGCGGATGATACCCTTCTAATAGGGGGAGCCTCAAGCTTGATGGAAAAAAGATTCAAGAAAACGTTGGACACTTTTCTAACAGCATCGGGAGGAAAACTAAATAATAAAAAATGCAAGATATATACTTGGAATGTACCCTTGCAAATCATGCAAAGAATCTCCATGATCCTGGACATACCGGTACAAATAAATTGGAACTATTTCTCGTACTTGGGTCTGCCCCTAGCAAAAGAAACAGTCAAGTCAGAAATTTGGGTAAAGCACATAGAAAAAATGAGAGGAAAGCTTCAAAGCTGGGGGATGTCTTGGCTCAATTTGGTAGGCAGAACTACCCTCATCAAGGCCATTCTCTCCGCCCTCCCCATTTATCAGTATGTTGTAACCTTAGCTCCTGCAAGCACCCACAAACATATGGAAATAATTATACGAAGCTTCCTATGGCAGGGAGGGAGACAAGACTCAAAAAAATTCAGCCTCGTTAAATGGGATCAAGTCATTCTTCCATTTGAAAAAGGAGGTCTAGGTATTAAAATCCCAAGCCTCTCCAATAAAGCTATGGGATTCAAACTAATATGGAGAATGCTCATAAGGAAAGGCTCATGGTGGGTAGAGGTTATCAAAAGGAAGTATCTCAATGGCCTGAATTCCAATGTTTTCTCTAAAACAATAGTGGAAAGACCGTGTACCCCTGTTTGGAAGCTCATCAAAAAAGTTCTCCCTCATTTTAGAAATCATGTTTCAAAAGTGCCGGGCAGCGGAAAAGAGATAAACATTTGGTCTGACAAAACCATGGGAGCAAAGACAAGGAACCTAATTCAAAGCCTCAAACCCCTCCAAACATGGATGGAAGCAAAAAAATTGAACTCTTTATATGACATCTCCCTCTAGGATCACAATAGCTGGCATGACTGGAAGGGCCTCTCCCCTCCAAATGATCTCAGGGATCTATGGACTGAGCTTAAGATATCCCTCTCAGGATCGGCTCCCACAAACAAAATGGCAGAGGACAGGTACGTCTGGGACCCTAATGGAGGGCAATTCACAATCAAAGAAGGATACAAACTCCTACAGGACACCACGGTTACTAACAAATGGAACCTTCACAAAGTTGTCTGGAAATCGGAATGCCTGCCAAAGATCAAGTTCTTTAATTGGACACTTCTCAAAGGTAAGATTCTCACTGCTGAGAACCTAAAAAAAAGAGGCATTCCTGGCCCCTCAATCTGATGTTTTTGTCGAGCTGAGGAGGAAAGCAGTCACCACCTCTTCTTTGAATGCCCCTTTGCTCAAAGCTATTGGAAGCACATTATCAGCCCCCTAAGCATGGGAGAGACCTTCGACCAGCTTACCTCTTTACAAAAAAATTGGGAAAAATGCTACCCTTATCCAAAGAAAAATAAGATTCCCATTATCCGCCTATGGAAATGCATCCCCTCTACTCTCAGCTGGCAAATTTGGATTGCCCGAAATAACTGCATCTTCAACAATCAGAAGCCCAATCTAGCCCGCACCTTGGCCAAAACCATAGCTCTCATCTCTGAGTCTATAAGCGCCAATGGTGTGTCCCAACCAGACCAAATCAGTTGGCACAAAACTGAGATCGAATCGTTTAACAAATTCTGTCTCAGCTTTGACAAAAGAAAACACCCCCTTTTCAAAGAAAACAAGAGAAGGAACAACTGGAAGCTTAGAGGCACCAAATAGGAAGTAAACCAATGGATTCTAGATCAAAAGCAACCCACCCTCCAGTTCGACGGAGCCTCCAAAAATAATCCGGGGAAAGCTGGGGCAGGGGGAGTCATAAGGGATCAGCATGGCAAAGTCTTGATTACTTATGAATGGGGCTTCGGTAAAATGTCCAACAACAAGGCCGAGGCTTACAACCTTCTTTTAGGCACAACCATCCTGAAGAGAATGAGCATACAAAGCCCAATCATCCTGGGAGACTCGGCTATCCTAATCACAGCCATGGCAACAGGGGGTGAATTTAAACAAATAGCTCTCAGCAACCTCAAGCATCGGATCATGGAAAACATCAGCAACATAAGGGGCGCCACCTTCAAACATTTCATGAGAGCAAACAACTCAGAAGCTGATTGTCACGCCAACAGGGCAACCAGCAGGCCAACTGGACAAGTCAGAGAAAATGAAAATACATATGACAAGCCTATTCCGTAGCTTGTTCTACTACACTCCAAACTTCCAGAACTTGGGTCACCTCGGCAATCATGCCCACCTCCCTGCGCCCTTCTCTAAGCTCCCCAATCCGCCGGCAGTCCTCACCTCTCACCCCATCGAACCCTTCATCATCTTGAAGCACGCAAGCGACGCTCCCACTGCCAACCCGACCAGGTACGGGCTCATGCATCACCTGATCCTCACCACCATATTCATGCACCAGTTAGGCAAATATTGCTTTGAAATCCTCTCCGCCTGCAAAAAAATATCCAACCTGATCCTCAGATCACCCAAATCCTTGAGCCTCCTCTACCTGAATCTCCTGATCAGCACCTCCCCTCTCTTTAAAATCAGCAGAGCCCCTTTCTCTTCTCACAAGCCAAACAGTGCAAAGGATCATTCCTCTACAGTCTTCCTCTGGAGCAGATCAGCAGTAGAGGCTGCCTCTCGTTCACCTGGGATCGGAGGCTGCCCTCCCTCTT